>JACTOM010000023.1:0-23787 GCA_015832385.1 Elymnias hypermnestra
ATCTTCACTGACACGTGCCTTAACCAAGCGACCAGCGAGATACCACTTGTCATAATATAATATACCATTTGTCAAAAAATATAAAATAAAACATTTCATAAATTCTCTTTTCTAAATTTTTATTTCAATAATGAAATTTAATGACAAAAAATCTGCGGCATTTTTATTTATCGTCGTAATTTGAGTTTTCATAAATTATTTGTATTCATTTTCAACCCTTTTAACATTTAAATGACAATTAAATTCATTCATTTCTTTTTCCCCCTCTAAGTCTCGGAAATCTAAAGTTTTAGATTTATATAAATGTAAACAAGACTTACAAATTTTGTTGCCAAAGAAGTTTCACTTCTGACATGTGTACTTTCTTCACACGCACATTTAATTTTTAAACTAACTCTGCATTTTGAAATGAAACAGTGAAACATTATAACGATTGATATCGAATAAATTATCATATGGATGACTGAAACACAATCTCGATACATGTCTAATATAGCTTTACTGATAATTGTAATTATAATTTTCACTAGCCTTCTTCCAAAATGCTGAGTCAGTTTAAATTTTTTTTACTTTTTATTAGTTCAATTGCGTAAGAGGTTTGAAATATCATAATTTTTTAAATTCATAAATGAGACCGCTGTGTGCGAATTTATGTTTTCGAAAAATATACGTACACTTTACCCTTTTAAGAGGGGCACGTTTGAAATTAATAAAGTTTCTATTTCGGATGTTAAACAATTTTGAAAAAAAGAAGTGAATTGTATACAGGTTTTTTCGTGATGTTTTCACTCATTGAAAAGCACATTGATAAGTTTTAATTAGCAATTTAAACAATATGCAATAACAATTTAGTGTTGCCTGCCTGGGATTCGTAAAATATTAAAGTATAGTTTCTAAAGCAAGTCCTAAATAAAGTTTCGAAATAATGTTAAACCTACTCCCAAGCCTTTGTTTCGGCGACATGCGGTAAAACGAAACTGATCTTCTGAAGTATTCTTTTAAAACGCTTATTTATTACGTCTGTCTCTTGTCAGAGAGTTATAATACATTGTTTATCGTATTTATGGCTGTATTTTTGACTTGTAATCGTAATTTAGGTACTAATTGAAAGAATACTTGTGACGTGAAGAGCTTGAATGAAATATAGCGATACTACTGTTTGTGTTTCCTATTTTCTATCGCTTTCATCTTTTTAATCTGAAACTATTATTAAATATCATCAAATACATGTTCTGTATAAGAGTATACATACTATTGCCGCATTAAACTGTATCACTAGCTCGCGCAATAATAAAAACAACTTTCGACTTTTACAGTAACAAGAAAAATATTAGTATAATATAAAATAACGGTTTTTAAGTAATTTGAACTGAAATAATTTCCTTTTTAAATTCTCTACTATTAGACTATAGATAATTGGCTGAAAACACAGATAAATCTGCAATG
The DNA here is from genome assembly GCA_015832385.1 of Elymnias hypermnestra. Classification (NCBI taxonomy): domain Eukaryota; kingdom Metazoa; phylum Arthropoda; class Insecta; order Lepidoptera; family Nymphalidae; genus Elymnias; species Elymnias hypermnestra. The sequence goes on from JACTOM010000023.1 coordinate 1,447, forward strand.
TTATGTTATGAAATGTTATGCAATACGAGGTAACTTTAACGAACGGAACAATTTTATGAAGACAGTCTTTCCAGTTGGTGTAGTTGTTTTAAAGAAAAATACTGCGAAATTGTATAAAGTATAATAGTGATGTAATAATCAGCATAGTGCAAGTTGTGTATATTTAAATAGTGAAGAGAATACAAGATGTTAATGTGATTTGGTGTTTTTATAGCAAGAAAGAATTTTGCACTATTCCTCTTAATGTTAAATTAGTTTTTACAAATATAACGTCGGTAACTAAAATTATTCACGAGAAATTTTAAAGCGCCATCTATTGAAAGCTCATTTGAAAATTTCTTTCTACGTGATTAGATTAATAAGTTCGTGATAAATGGCGTTGGATTTTTTATTAATATTTCTTGTTTCAGCTGTCCCTAAATTCTCACCGCCGGTGGAGGCAGGGTGCATAGCCACTCCTGTTTGTGCGCGTCCGTGAATCCTCAGTCGGGCTCACCCGGGACACCAAGATTGAATGTAAAAGCTAAACCCCTGGTGCCTCATTCATTTATAAAGAGGGTTCTGCTGGGATTTAGTGGGTACTGCGAAGCGTTCTGCTTCGCGTAGTCCAAGACTCCTGTCCCATGGGTCGGGGATTTTGCATAAAAACATTTACCAAAAAATGGCTGTCTCTAATTACAATGTCGACACCGGAAAGCAAACGTGTAGTAACACGAAATATATTGTTTAACCTCCAAAATAAACATTTGACTGTTTGTTTCGCAACAAAATATAAGTATAGTGTCCAAAAATGATAAACGCGGTCGATAAATACAGAAGTAATATTTTTTTTTGGTTTTATAAAACGTGTATTCTGTTCTAAAGAACAATTTAGGAATTTTCATGTTACTTCGTGTTCACTTTCCGCCGTCAACGGGAACTCTCTCGAGTGCTTTGTAATAGCGCATTGTCAGCTTATCTACTGTATATTTAATAATCATGTGTGATAGTTTCCACGCATAACGTGTGATTATTCGAATTAGGTTAAGCACATATTTGCATTGTGTTCTCTAGTTTTGTCTTCTATACGAAGTTTCCAACTGTTTCATGGGAAATGTTAATTACGTTTGTAATCGCATCATTTATGCTAATAAAATACATGATTTATATATTAACGGTAAAAACTTTCAGAAAAACCGTAGTTTCTTATAATGAAAGGTACTTTATTAAGGACTGAAATTTTGATCAAGATATAGAAGTACATTAATAATATGCTAGCTGTTGTCTGCGGTTGTTACCTGTTATTCCGAATGAGTTTTTTCTAAAATAAAAGCCTAAGTTATTCCTTAAAACATTAGCTATCTATCAGTAAAACTTCCATTGAAATCGATTCGTTTTAAAGATTAGTGGGAGCAAATATACAGATCGGTAGACAAAAATTTTAAAAAATTCTTCTATGAACATTTAGTGAAAGTCGGCGAATTTAATATCACAATCATATATTTTCATTATAAAAATTTAATGAAAATAGATTTGATGTTAAATTTTGTAAATAAATGAACGAAGAAAAACTGTTGCCGATTAAAATATGAAGTAAGAAAACCGCCAGTTTAACCGATTTAAAAATAAAAATATGTTCAAGTGTGAGAATAATTGCACAAAAAATAACTGATTCAAAATTCGTTCAGATGATGGATGTGCTAAGAAATTACGTTCAATGCGTATGTAATTTAAAGTTAAGTATCGAGACAGTAAAAAACATTATAAAGCTATAATAAAGTAAAATAAAATATGGAGTTTCACTTCAATCAACACTGGTATATACCCTTATACTATGTACTAGCGACCTGCTCCAGCTTCGCACGGACAAAATAATATTGTAGATTATATTGAAATGTAATATAATGAGAGAGGTAGAGAGAGAGAGAGAGAGAGAGAGAGAGAGAGAGAGAGAGAGAGAGAGAATACACTTTAATGTACACCAGATGATTCGAAAAATATATATACAGTTAAGAGGTGTTCAAGTATGAATAGGTATGATTGAATCCTCCTCTTTGCTTCGTTTCCTCAATTCTGAGGGTCGTGACAACCACCTCTGATGAGCAATTTTCTTTTTATAATGGAACGCCATTTGCCACTGCTTTCTGCGGCGTGTAAAGCATCGTAGACGGAAGTCTGTAATGTGGTGCGGATCTGATCGGACCAACGCATTGGGCTCCGACCTTTTGCTCTTTTGCTATTAACTTTTCCAGTTATCACCCTGTTTCTTGGTAATGTGCCCAAAGTACTCAAGTATTTTTTTGAGGTAGATGGTGGAAAGCCTAGTTGTAACATTGAGTTTCTTAAGAATTGATGCGTTGGTCCGATGAGTAAGAATTGATGATTGAATAAACCTACATAATAATACATATAAGTATAATTGTAGACAGATACTTAATACGTACAATTATATCGCCGTCATTCAAGAGGATAGAGAAAGGTAATGTTGTAGTAGTAGTTGTAAATGTAGTTTTTTTTTAATCTCCAACGATTTGGCTCAAGTGGTAGGTCATTTCATAAATTAATTTCCTGGGCTGCGAAATATTATAGTGTGTAGTGTAGTGTAAATGTATAGTGTCAAGGATAGATATATGCCATCATGGTCGTTTTTAAACATGTTTAAATATGCATGGAATTTTATGTCTGTCGTCTTGCAGAAGGAGGTAATGCCTCCTTCTGCAAGGGCGATAGCAGTCTATGCTTCTCCCAGCCTCCGGAGGAGGGGGGGTGGTGCCAGAAGACGCAGTTTTGCTTATTTGCTACCCGTTCCTTGAAGCTAAGAGTTGGATTAATCCGAAGTGCCAGGGCTGAATGCGTCAGCCAAAATGTGGTCCCCAGCATATGGATGAATAGCGATTCGCTGGGTTTTAGTGGGTATTCTGGTGAAGCCAGCGAGTCCACATTTCGGTTGGAGTTTAACTCTAAGCGTTGTGCGCACAGCGAAAAAACCTTTTCGATGGAACCGTTGATAAAACACATATTTATTACTACACTCAAGTACAATAACATTTGATTTTAATACAGTTTTTTACAATTATGCATTCATTAATCTAATTTATTATTGGCTACCGAAAATCGATCCAATCCTAAAAATTGCGGTAGTGACATTCGCAACAATTACTTTTAGAAATTTTAATATTAGAGTTTGATAAGTTGTCTACCTTTTTTAATTGTGATTGATGAAATTATTTTTTAAATTTAAACAGATGTCATTATGGTTGAAATTTCTGATTGTTATTACTTACTATTGAATAAAACGTAAGTACATTTTGTATGCGTGTAGTAAAACCGCTAATTGAAATGCTACTAGATTGTACATTGTGATTATATTGGATGTCTGCGAATGTCGAGATGTGATAAGATTAGATTAATTAACTATTAAGGATTGCTATCAGAAGTTTGTAACTAAACCAGTTTGTGGTGAATCCATGGTAAATGGAAACGTACATCGCATCAGAAATTAAAATGAGACACATGATATTGTATTTTTAACCGACTTCAAAAAAAGGAGGAGGTTATCAATTCGTCTGTATTTTTTTTTATGTTTTTTACCTTATATCTCCCGACTGGGTGGACCGATCCCAATGATTTTTTCGTCATAGGGTCGCATTTTTTTAAAATCCAATTCTTATGATGGCATCCATGAGAAAACCAGATAAGTGTTAAATTTGCATTAAGCACGCGCGCGACCAGTGGACGAATAACTCAAGATCACGCCAACCGATTTCGATGACTCTCTTTTTATTGGAAAGGATATACTTCAAGGGTTGTTTTGTGATACTTTGATTAGGTTCTGATGATGGAATCCATGACAAAGTGACGGAACTCTTCAATTCTTAGGAGCAAATGAACGATTGTCGACAGAATCTTCTATAGGCTATCCGAGTATATTTGAGTTGCTTACTGTAACTTCGGTATGGTCAAGTGCTAGTCGTAGTTAAATATGAAGATCAATGGAACTTCTCAACGGCTTACAGTAAGGATGCGGTTTATGGCAGAAAATATAACTGTCTGTAACCAAATAGCAATGAGCTTACGTTTGTTGCTGCATTGCAACAAGTTTTTAGATGTGGCTGACACCGACTCCGAATATAAGAATATAAAGAATACTATAAAAGAATAGGCAATTGTTTCTTACTTTTTAGAGCATATTAATATATTTGTAAGTTTGTTTAAAAGGCGGTTCTTTTTTTGTTAAAATTTTTATTAATGATTTGGATTATTAGTTTGACATGTAATATAATGATTTATTGAGCTATATTCCTTACCTAATATTACCCCAAAACTTTCCTTACATCCTAATTTTTTTTTTAAATTGTCAATCATTAATAAAATACTTTAACATTCATCCACTTATCATTTAGTTTTAGATGTATATTAATATCATTCTTCCAAATATTTTGGCATTGAATAGATTTATATTGCGAAACTTGCATAGTTCAATTTTTTAAAAACTCCAGTAAAAAGTGTCTTTGACTTGATTTGAATTTTTTTTTGGTATTACTGTTTGAAATCATATCAGGTAAATGATTTGACAAGTAAATATAATGGCATCCTCACTAGAGCTGACTACTAGCTGCGCTAGCAAAAGCGTCTTGGCTTCTTGAGTTTGATTTCCAATGGGGCAAATTGTTTATTCTAATTTGTCTGAGTCTAGACTGCTACGAGGCTTCAGCCGTAGCTAATTACCACATGCAAAACGTGTTACCAAACAAAATATTGTGTTTCGGTACGATGCTTTGTAGACACCATAAGAGGTATACCTCTTACTATGCTAGCGCTCTTCCATCTTAGACTGTATCATCGTTTGCGAGTAATATCCATCAATAAAACTTCAATTCGCATATACAAAGTAGCAAATAAACACCACGGGCTTCGCACCGTCGAAAGTTATTGCGTACAAAATCAATTAAGCTTTTGATGGTGCCGCCCCATGAAATAAATGATTTAAGTATACGGCTCTTAAATCATGTATCGGACTCATAAAGGATCCAACGTCCTTATTTATTACAATGTAAATCTAAGTTACGTCGAGTATCGACACAGAGTAATGTATATGAATAGATTATTTTTCTATCTCTTCTAAATTTTCAAAGATATTTAGTCTATATCTATCTAAAATAATAGAATATAACAACACATGTAAAACGTCAGAATTTATTTCAGATATTCAGTTTTTATAATTATAATTTTGTTATAGTTAAGCATGTATTTTATTTTGGAAGTTTGCTTGCCAACTCCGTAGAAATATGGTGAAATTAGGGTCGAATTGTCAAGCTAAACGGAAACGGGTAGAAAAGGATAAATCCATGAGTGTGAATTATAAATAAAATAAGATAAATTAAAAAGTAAGTAAATAGAAAACTGAAACATGATGGTAACAATCTATTATTCATTCATATAAGAAACCGCGGTCGAAAAACAATAATATTGGTGGATGAGCTGGAAACGTCTCAAGGACCCTTTCAGATAGATTTCGATGTTGGAAAGAATTTGACGAAGGCCTATTACATAAGGCATTCAGAAATAAAATCTGTAATCTTTATTTCGAACGATGTGACGATTTTCATATAATTTATATAATATTTAAACTATTCGTCGTCGTCGTTGTCGCTTCAACCGACGGACGTTCACTGCTGGACATAGGTCTCACGAAATGATGCCCACAAGGCCCGATCTTGCCCCGCCTGGCTCCAGCGCCTACCGGCGACCTTCCTTATGTCGTCTCTCGTCTCTTAAGCTATTAAAACTAAAAAATGTCTTGTAGTTCCACGTTCCTATTGGCAATGTCCTCCAACATTTTTCATTGGTGTCTTGAGCCAATTGTACCTATTCTCTAATTGTATCCCGCTGTTAACTTCAGCTCGTCCTCTCATCTCGTGTGTTGTTTTCTTCATCGTATTTTAAGAATTTTAGAAAGTGGAGAAAGAAGAGTACTGAATGGTACCTAAGAGAAGACGAAGGTACCATTCAGTACTCTTATTTCTCCACTTTCTAAATTATCGCATATTATATGGCCTGACAGAGATGTGATGGTACATAAAAGTTTAGGTTTTTACTATTCTTAATGTCGATGTTTCAAATTTAAATAGACAGATACGTTTTATAGTAGGTGGTAAATAGTTCGTGAATAAAGAATTATTATGAGTTAGTTGTTAGCGTGCGCTTAAAACGTGAAATATACAGGCATCATTAAGTTCATTTGCGTACTCTGTCAGTTCAACGACTGTCCGTAGCGGTCCCTAGATAATATAGTTATAACTGACCAGCAGGATTCCATTTCTGGTTTGTGAGGCCGTTTAACTTCCTAGAAGTGTAAACTCTACTTTTTATACATACTATTCTTGCGTAACCAGCTTGACTTTTTTCAATAAAGATAGAAAACACAGCCTTATAAAACTGGATTAATAAATGCTACCTTTTCTGTCTTTATAAGGTTATGTATGGTAAATAACAACTGATATAGAGTTTGTTGCGGGTTCTTCTTATAACAGGTCACGACGGAACCACTTATGCGACTTGTAGATTTAATGAACATTAACATCACTCATGCATTGTATATAATATTAGAAAATGATTAGATTTAACGATTTCAAAGACTTGTAAAAGCTAATTTGACTAAAGGGTTCTGCACACTAACCGATCGATATCTACCGCTCAGTTAATAGCAGTAGAATAAACACTTATTAACAATATTCTCTGAAGCATATTCCTAAATGTACTTAGGGCCTCATTATAAAATAACGTTTAAATCTAGTGATATTACACACATTTTAAAACTAGGACAAAGGATTTTGTTATTATGAAATATTGAACCTTCTATAAGAAAAGGCTGTCCATGTCGTACTGGATTGATTTGATTTCTATAACATAATCAATATGAAAGCGAAGGTCTAAATTCAAATTGTGATCTAGTTATTTTCTGTTTAGACTTTTTATAATAAGGCCCAGCAACTGATGGGGAAGTTGATAAATCGGGCATCATAGTTCTGTTATCAAAATCAAAATTTTCTTTATTCAAGTAGGCTCAAAAAGTACTTTTGAATCGTCAGTAATCTATTCGTTGGTAACAAATTTACCACTGGTTCGAAGTTGCTTCCGCTAAAAATAAACCCATATATTTTTTGTAAGTTACAACAACTATATCCAATAGTCCTTTTAATAAAATTTTTGTAAGTCACAATGTGTTTAGCTTTCATGTGCAACTGGAATCAACTCCAAACAGCGTTGTCGCTTTAATTATCTTCAACATTATAATATCCCTTTTATAATAGGACGTTTTTAACATATTCCTTAATACTATGTAGGGGTAAACGCAGAAGTGATTCGGGTATTTTATTAAAAATGCATATGCTCAACCAGAGACATGACTTCTGAATCTTCTTCTCAATAAAATGGCATTACAAGTTTGTTTTTATTTCTTGTATTAAAATTGTGTGTTTCGCTTTAATGTTTTGATTTAATATGTAATGCCGAACTCTTAGTGTGTGGCCATTTAGTACCACGTTGTCCTGACAAGCAGTGGCTTCTAAACGTAATCAAATCAGGTATACACTAGCAGGTGAAAATGTCGACCGTCGTTAGTGTATAGGCGTAGATCCGTATCAGGACGTTGTCAGAAATAATATTTCCGGCTTCATATAGAGGACGGCCTCGCTAACAGAAATTAAGGAATTGCATATTCTAATGTCTGAGTCTGGATTGATGGAAGGCTTCGGTCGTAGCTATTAACAACCCTAACAGCAAAAACGTCGTGCCAAGTTAGAGATTTATGTTCTGGTACGATGCTGTATAGAAAGCATAGAAGGCAATGTATTTAAAAATAAATTATGTTAAAAATGTATACGTTGTAAGTTTATAACAAAGATAATATTACAATGTATTGTGTTGCATGTAATATAATATAGTGCTATAAGAGTTTTAGATCGCTGTTCAATCGTAAATAAGTTATAAAATTGTGATCTTATAACAAAAGTGTTACATTGTAGGTAGTTATCGCATATTTATGACTACAGGTAATATAGTGCAACTTCCAGGAAATTAGAAGATATTTGTTTTTAAGGACGATAGATTCAAAGAAAAAGAAGACACTACTATTGAATTTTGGATTTAAATGACGAAATTACGTGGTATTATTAAATATAACACGTTATGTAAACGTTAAGAACGGAATCACACTTTATGTCTATAATTTGCAATTATTAAAATATTATTAGATGAGAATTTTGATAAATGTAATGTAATTTTAAATTAGCTCTTACGGGCAGTGCTTACAGATTTGGATAAGTTCGTTTGCATCTAGGAATTCGTTTTATTCAGGCGCTTTATGTTTACGATACACTGTATATTGTTAGTTGTCAGTCTTTATATATAAAGATTTTAAAAAGAGTAAAAGCGCGTGCTTACAAAGTACACATGTCAGATGTGAATCTTCTTTGGCAAATTAATTTTTAAGTCTTGTTTATATTTATACAAATGTAAAACTTTAGATTTCCGAGACTTAGAGGGATGGAAAAGGAAAGATATATTAGGAATTTAATGGATTTGATTGTCTTGAAATCTCAAATGACGAATTGTAAACACAAATGCCACGTGTTTTTTCCTATATCTAAAATTATTAATTTAATTTGGTTTTGAATTTAAAATTTATAAAAGAGAATTTATGAATTATTCTTACTAAATGATTAAATGACGAGTGGAAAATTAAAAAGCCACATGTTATTTATAAATTTTAAAGCTAGAATACGCATAGAAAACGCTGCAAATCTTCGTGACGCTATTTCATGCATGAAAACTTTACCCTCATGTGCCTAAAGAAGTTTCACTTCAAAAATTGATGACAATCTTGATAAGAAATCACACAGAATAGTATTTCTATTTTAGACACGTGAGAAAATTTGTGACGCAATTTGAAAAAGCTCTTTAAAAATTAAATAAAATGTTTAAATTAACTACATACATAATGATATTTTAAGATATCACGGCGTCATTTTTTCCAAGTGAAATAAGTTCTTGACACAAGAAAATAGAATATTCTGGATTCTGTAGTGTCTCTTACTTGAACGCGCTAATCTCAGGAACTGGTTCCATTTGAAAATTCGTTCAGTGTTATATAGTCTATTTATCGAGGAAGTCTATATCAACACGCTAAGACTAATAGAAGAGATGCAGCGATGAGGAATATTTCAAAACTGAGGTTTTATTTTTGCTTTTGAGAAATGAATTCCCTTTAAACGTTCTAAAAATCCGCCATAGCATATTTATTTTAAGGTTGACTCATTATAATTCTTTTTATGTTAACCAAATTTGTTCTTTCTCTGTCTTTCTTATGAGGTGTAGACGGAGTTGCGGGGATCAGATAGTCTTATATAAACCGTGTGGTCCAGTAAGGGATGGGCAAGTCGACGCTTTAGGCAATACCAGGATCTTTGAAATACGTTGCCATTGTTAAACAATCTATTGAATAAATATATTTGCTAACGTACCACCCAGGCCGCAGCTTCACAAACATGATTGATTTCTGAAGGGCAGATAATAAATGAACTCCATATAATTGTGGTCATTGTACCCATTTTATAATTCTTTTTCCAATTCCCATTATTAACCCACAGCCCCGATACAAATCTTGTTCAAATTTTTAACAGTTAATAAATTGCTTTTTATTCATCCACTCAAGTTAAAATACATTTTTGACTTGATAAGTTTTTATAAATAGATAATTGTTAGCTGCAAGCACGAACAACCATGATTCATTGTCACGTTACGTCAGAACGGAGTGCGAAACAAATGCTAGAGAGGAGCGATCGGCCTAATTCCATTGTTTAACACAACAATTTTTTCTTATGAAGTTGTCGCTTAAAATTATATCACGAAAATCGACTTAATAGACAAATAAGTGATTTTAACTCGTTATGGATGACAGTTAATTTTAATAGAGATTTATAAATACCAATTCATTCACTAAATCTAATTTGCAAAATGTTGTACAACGCCGTCTATCGTAAAAGGTTTATAAGTTTGTTTCTATTTACCGGAACACTATCCCCGGGTAAGGCGAAGTCTCGAGGCTCGTACCCCTCTACTAATTTTATGGGGTTCGGAAGAACCTCGATATGACCCCGATGAATTAATGTATGTACCAAAGTTAAGAAGTTAGTGATAATGATGCAGGAATTGACTGTAATTGCTTTATATTACTTGTTCTCCTCGTGAATAAAATTAGCAATGACTTCTGACAAAATTGGTCCGCTTTGAGACGTTAGACGATAGAACAGAAATGATACATTAAAAATATGTTGGAATATATATATATATCTATTTCTTCTTCGAAGTATCACCTGTGTAGTCCCCGGACTTTTGGGAATACGGGGTGATGCGTGCTTAGTGACATTACTTTGCCAAATTTCAAATTAATCGCGAATTGTGTGTTTGTTTGTGTTTGTTAGTGTAGAGGGTGTATCTTTACAAGTTGATGGTAGCAGAATGATTGCAAACCTCGATACCCATCACTTTGACCTCGACTAAGTTTCCCAATTTGCAGTCCTAATTGTTATTTAGATTTTCGGGAAATTTACGGGTTCTAGTCAGATTTAAAAAATTGTATTTTCTGTCTGGATCTGGGTCTGGATTTGTGGGTGGCTTGTGCCGTATCTAATTGCCATCTTCTTCCACCAAAACAACTGAGTTTCGGTTCATTACCATGTAAAAGCTATTAAGTGATAAATTTTTCTACTATTTTAGACTGCTTCATTAGTCTAAAAACCCTCTCTCATGTGAGTAAGGACGCCTGTGCCTAGCTGTGGGATGTTAATGGGCTTGCTACATACTATTTTTGCCTATATCAGCTCTTGCTATCAGCTGAGATCACAAGCAAGCGCTTTCATGTCATACCTTAAAAATAGAATTATTGTAACGCAATTTGCGCATTCCAGTCAGAACGCATGATAATCTTTTACTTTAACACACGGTCGCAGCAATTTACGCGTGAATGTGAACTGTTTCTATTTAGAACGAGCCAGCCCGAGAGGCGGCTTGTAATTTGTTGGTGGTCGTAACATTTGTTGCACTTAGCAGTAATGGTCTAACTAAAGCCATTGCTGCGCTTTAACTGTAGTATTGTATGAATACAAATTACGCAATATTCATCTCCCTGGTGTCGCGGAATATGAGACGAATACTTTTTTATCTTACAAATTGGAATGAAAACTTCTTAAGGCGCTTGGTACATTTTATTTTGTGGGTAATGAATGAGACTGAGCTAAACCGCTGATCTAAGTATTGCCCTTTCGAGTAAAGTCAGCTCATGTCGACTAAGGGAGTGAGAGAGGTAAAAATACTATTATATTCATCGTCCATTTATTGCATTTCGCGTTACAGTAAGAGTAAAGTGAAAGGCGTTCAGCATCCAAGACCAATATGGCGTCGCCTATGGCTCGTATCAGGTGACTGAGTAGTATTTATATTTACGCTCGTTCTTGGAACTTTTCAGTAAAATGTCTATGATATATTTAACGTAACATAATAGACGATAATTTTATACAATCGTATCGTATATATATCATAAATGTTTTTCGTTTATGGATAAACAGCAAACAAATGATACAAAAACAGTTTACTGTACAGATATACAATGCGACTGTGTATTACATTTCTTATAGAATTACCAAAGGACGTGTGCTCAGTCATAACCTGCCCAATTATAAAGCCAATTACATTAATGCTCAAACTCGGGCAGATCACGTATCCCAATTACAATGTGATGTTATTTGCTTAGGAATTGTGCACAATCGAAGCAATATCAAGACAAAATTGTCTGCGTAGTCTTACATAAAAACAAAAAAGTTATGCATACACTTCGTTTAACCTCGTAAATGTAATTAACAGGCAATTAACGTCCCACAGCTGGGCACAGTCCCAGAGAAGGGAACTGGAAATGCCAAAATTTAATGATGACTGTTTCAACCACAGCGAGCCGCGGATGGGACTGCTAGTTGTCTCTAAACTATTAGCTAGAAAAGGCAAAATTCTCGGTTATTACTATGTTGCTAAAAGTTTATTTCTTTATTTATTTCGTGATTTATGCATGCTTTTTTTTCAACCTAATTTATATTTCTATGACGCTGCAGTCACCACTAAGTGGGTTTATCATACCTAAAAGATATTTACCTATAGCTGTTTTTGTTGTTAATTGCTGGCGACTTTATTTAGAGATAAATTTGATTAGATACAACATAATTGCAGCTTAACTTTGCGACCAAGAAATGTATTGGGTGTGTAAGGATAGAAATGTCACGCACTTTAATTAAAAATAATGTCCAAAAATTTTTCTGGACGTGTTTCACTTGGTTATGTGTCAATCGTTAATAAAATATTTTTTATTCATCCACTTCAGTTTAGATATATTTTTTTACCCTTCAATAGTTGACACTTGACGTTAATATAGGTTTATAAAAATTAAATTACTAAATGTATTTTGTGATGGCTTTTTGAATTCCTCCTGTAAGCTCAATTAGTAAACATTTCTAAACAAAATTGTTATAAAACTGCGAGCTGATGCCATATGTTCAAGTAATATAAATGTAAGTAAGCATTTCTATCAGTGAAGGAGTGTTGAAAACTAACAATTTCTAACATTTGAAAATGTTTATACACATTTTTAAACAGCAATATGGCAACACCATTACTATAATTTGCAGGATTACGTAGATAGAATACTACGGTAGAAAAACGTGGGAGTAAACGAATTGCTCTAATTTAAATATAATAAACTAATGTAATATTGTAATGATGATGGTAAAAAAAATACAAAATACCCGACTGCGTTTGTTGTGGGCTCTTCACAGGACAGGGCGCGAAGGAACCCTCGTAACTTTAGATTTGAAGTCGTTCTTTAATACTATCTTCAGTCGTACAGCATAATTAATGTGTGGAAAAAATATATTTGGCGATCGAAGGTGCTGTAAAGGCCTACTTGATTAAAGATATTTTGAATTTGAAATGAAATGAAAATAAAACAACGCAATGCATTTCAATTATATATATTTCCTTTCAAATTATACATAAATTCTGCACATAATTTAATAAAAATATGAATTTAATACGGCAGTATATTAGGAAACCGTAATTATTATTTTTGACATTGGCACTTGTATGAGTGTGCGTATGTAGATGCGGCGTTAGGAATTTGGGTACATTCTTTATAACCTCCACAGGCATCGCCCCTGCATAATATATTACATCCCAGCTTACATCTTAGGTGACCATCAAATGTGCGACCATTCGCCGGGCACGCTAACAATTCGAAGATGTTTTCGTCTGTTAAGGTAAGAACTTCATCTTTAGATGCGACACTGCACACTGCCACCATCGCCAACACCAAGGCACATAGCAGAGACATCCGGTTCCACATCATGTTTGATTGAGAGAAGTGAAAAAGATAAAAGTTTACGCAAAATTAATCTTTTAATATTAAGATTCTTGACTGTTCGAGTACTGACTCTAAATAATTTGTGGGACCTGCTTGCTGTTTTTATATACCACTGGGAATGATAAGAGCAGTCGTTAAGATCATTTCTAAAGGTATTTATTATACTTTCTGAGAAGTTATTGAACATAAGGCAAAGGTTATCTCACAATAACAGGACCGTTTTACAAAATGTAAGAACACACGTCAGAAGTGAAATCTTTATAACAGGCGATTTAATAATGCTTAATTCAACTATTTTTGAAGTGAAACTTCTTAATGCGCAATAGGATAATATTTTTACGGATAAAACGCGTCGTTAGCGTCACGAAGATATGCAGCGTTTTTATGTTACTTCTTTTGAAGGAAGTTTAAATATTTACAAATAATATGTGGCATTTTAATTTTCCACTCGTCATAAAATAATAATATTTCATATATTCTCTTTTTTAAATTCAAAAACAAATTTATTTAAAAATTTTCGGGTATGTTTCTTATTTGTAAAACAATTTGCCTAAATTAATGAAAATACTACCAAAAAAACATTCCATGCAGACGAAGTCGCGGGTTCAGCTGGTCTATATGTATATAAGAGACATCCAGGTATCTATTGACTCATCACGATATCTCTGGAACCATGAGGCGTAGAGCTTTGAAATTTGGTAGGTATATTCCTTTTGCCAAGTAGAGGTCAGCTAAGAACGGATTTCGCGAAACTGCCCCCGCAACCGGGGTTGCGGGGGTTTTATACGTGTGTTTCTTATTTGTAAAACAATTTGCTTAAATTAATGAAAATGCTACCCATAAAACATTCCACACAATCAAAGTCGCGGGTTCAGCTAGTATGTAATATAAGATTACCGTGAGATTCCGGTCATTTAGTACAATTCCGAAAAAATCACATGATGAGCGTATAAGTGGGTTTAGTGGTCTAAAACCGTCGTCATATAATGGAACCGGTTTAGAACGTACCGACTGGATGGTTTCAAAATCTCTAACAGACATAGGTAGAAACAATTTTTGGTTTTTTATTACGTATAAGTTTGTTTAGTAATTTGCTATTTTAAGTACAATATTCTGCTAAGCTGGAACTACTTTCATAATTGCATACTGAACACGTTAGGTAGCAATAACGATTATTATTTACAAGAAGGGGAGCATACCTGTTTACAATATACCTATTAAAATAATTTCACCAATTTTGTAAAGTGGCTATTGAGAAAATGTATGCTAAAAAACAACATCGTCTCTGTTTTCCATTATTGGATGAGCGTTTATTTCCAATAGGGTCTATGTTAATGTAATTATATCGAAATGCGACATTTTGTTGTTGTACGGTCATCTTTTGCCTTCGCATTTTAAATCTCTGATATCTCCTATTAAATCCATATAATGAAATGCTGTAAAGTATTGATCTACATGAAATGTATAAAGTATATAATTGGATAAGAAATAATACAGCATTGTATCAAATACCTTTTTAAATATCACATTTTTTTTGTACATTGCAAAAATAAAAACGGTTATACTTTTCTCTGACACACACACACACACATATATATATATGTCGGAGAATAAGAGAGAAACGAAAGCATAAAGCATAGGGGCGCAGAGGTCTCTGCCGACATCGTCATTAATGGCACCCATAATCATATCTTTCAATCATAAATCACATCAATTTCCATACTATGGGCGTTGCTGGGTAATGTTGGAGCAATGAAAGACTTTATTAATTAACTCAGATTATAATGTTCAATCATTTAATGATGCCGATATCAATTTACACAAACTCATTAACAATAACAGCTAGGAACGCGACAGTTTCAATAGTCGACCGCTCTGGCGGATCGTCATCCGAGAACTGGAGGGTCCGCCGCCGGTGACTCTGTCCCACGCCGATAGTTTAGATAGATAGCACCAGCGTTCCACAGATTACTGCACTCCGATATATATATATACCATCGTGGAGTTTTTATCGATTGTTTTAAAATACACCATTCCGTATCACATTACTTTATAATATCTCGTATGGTTTAGCCAGTTTTTGCTATTTAAGCACACAAAATATCTTTGTTACGTCACATCACAAAAAGGGTTTTTTAGAGCATAGACCCACGACGCTGCTCCACTGCGGGTTGGCAGGCATGGTACACAAGTGTACTTTCGTGACACGATCGGAGAGAGATTAGTTGCAGGGTCCACGGCCTAACGTACTCTTCGAGGCAAGGGGATGAAGCACACCGCCAGCTTCCCATCTTCGGGCAAATATTGCGAATATCTTAATAGAAAATATTGAAAATATTTACACATCCATTTTTTAATTTGCCCAACCCGGGACTCGAACCCAGGGCCTCATTTCTGTGACCCAAAATGCTAATCACTAAGACCATTGAGGCAGACTTGTGTTAAAAACTGTTATTAAAATTGGTAAAAATGGCTTATTTGAATTGTGACTGTTCTCTGTTAAATGTAGTTTTTTTTCATATTATTTCCAATATACAAGTGATATTATGAAACGACTTAAAACCTAAGGATACGTAAATTTCTTCCCGTGTTTTTTATTTTATTTATTTGTAATCAAAGAGCGTACAATTTTTAAATTTCATTTTACGCTTAAAGTAAGGCCATAACAGATTACTTCTATTTACATAAATAAAAAACAACAGAGTAAAACCAACTTAAGTAATGAAGCAACGAGGTTTTTTGTGTGTGTGCATTGGTGTGTGTATCTGTATGCATGTATTTTTTTAAGTCTATGAAATATTAAAAGGTTTTTTAATTAATTCTTTTTTATATTGCGATTTTGATAAATGAAAGAACTCTAATGTGTTGTTGTAAGTTCCCATTAGATGGGCGGTGACAGAATATTGTACTTGGTTTTGGTTCAATCATTAAGTGCCTATAGTTAAGTAGTATAAAGTTAAGTGTTGAAGCAAAAAATAACAGATATAACAATGGATTTTGTAACAGAGGTAAAGGGAGAGAGTTTAATAAGAAGCAAATTGCAATCTGTTTCTGCAGTCGTCTTTTTATTCGGAGTTTATTATGAAATGCTTGAATGCTGTGGCGCGTGAGCAACAGCCAGGGATAATTTGACGTCCCCTGTCAGCCGAGCTCGCCTTGCTCAACCAACAACACTGCTAAGAACCTGGCTTATTTTAGACTACAGATCAATTACCTACATACTTATATACTGAGTAACATTTTATGGATCCGTAATAATATTCACTTATACTGCAAAAAATCGAAATACCAAATTTTAGCAATAAAAAGAAACTTGTAATGCCTTTTTTTAGGGTGCAAAAGGTTCAGTAATCATCTATTGTGTTTGATTACAGTTGCATATGAAAGCTGAACACATTCTAACATATTAAAACTATATTTATAAGAGTAATCGTTGGGTTTCTTGCCAGTTTTCTCTCAGCGGAATCCACTTTCCGAAACCGTGGTAGATTTATTATCAACGGACTTACTACTGACGATTCAAAAGTGCTTTTGCGAAAAGAAAGAGGCAAAATAGGCTACTTGAATGAAGAATATTTTAATTTTCACAATCACACATATTACATCGGTGTTTTTATATTTATTGCATGTTATAAATAGTAGTTATCAATTTTAATATACTCTGATATTGTGCAGTTACATATCATTTGAAGTGAAGTTCAATATTCGCGCTGTGCTTATTACTTTACGGCAGCGGTCGGGGATCTTTTTTAATTATTACCCCAAAATATTTTTGTGTAAGTTGATATTACCCCATGGCGACCAGCAAATAAAAAACGGAATCGCTTCTTTTTCGCATCTTTCATATTATAGCTCACATGAAAATTTTGAAAAGAAAACAATAACTAAAAATTTAATTCAGACATCATTTATTTAATTTATCAATGTAAAAGTATAAGTAAATAATAATTTTTATTATTTCATAATTCATATGACATTTTTCTTATATTATTAGACGAAAAAACTAGTTTAAATTTTATATATAGATCCCATAAAAAAAGCTTTTCTCATTTAAATCATTTTTTTAAGAATTAAAAAAGCCTTAAAATATGTAATATGTATTATTCATTTTATAGCTATTACATTATAAATTTTATAACAATATCATTTTCGTCAGAAAAGCTATTTTTTTTCCCGAAAAAAAATTCATTTAAAATACTTTTTTATGGCGGCTATATAATAAAATTTAAATTTCGTCGACTGCCTCATTGGTCTAGTGGTTAGCATGTTCGACTATATACATGAGGTCCTGGGTTCGAGACGGGTCTCCCGGGGGTCGGGCCAGTTCGAAATCGATATTGAGTTTTCTATTACGATTTTCTCAATATTTGCCTGAAGTTGGGAAAAATTTGGCGGTGTGACCCATCCCCGTGCCTCGAAGAGCACGTTAAGCCGTCGGTCCTTCGCCTGTTTTCTCTTTCCGGTCGTGTCGGATTGCCGTCACGTCGGACTATGAGAGTGAAGAAATAGAGAGTACACTTGTGTACTATGCCTGCCAATTCGCAGTGGAGCAGCGTGGTGGGTCTATGCTCAAAAAACCCACTCTCATATGAGCGAGAAGGCCTGTGTCCAGCAGTGGGACGTTAATGGGCTGCTACTTACCTTTTTTTTCGTCTAATAATACAAGAAAATATCTTACAAATTAACAAGTAAATATCATTTACTTGTATTTTCTGTGGAGGCGAATTTTTTTTCCACAACTAAATATAACATATTGAAACCCATTGGGGTAAATAATAATAATGGAAAAAAAGATACTAACAGGTTTATAAAATAGCAAATTAAAGATATATGCTTTTTACGCACAAAAGTTTAATTTTTACCCACAAAAAGTTCATTTTACCCCATTTGTGGTAATTTACCCCGGTTCCCCGACAGCAGCTTTACGGGTATTGAATAAGACGTCACGTTTGGCTACGTAACGCTTGTTCGAGTTATATTCCACGCATCACTGTTCTTGGTGACTGTTAAATGAGAGAGTTAAAGCAAAATTGATCTCAATCAATTATTATAAATAATTATAATTACATTTACTTTAAATTTCATTACTTTATGATTATATAGACCAGAAAGTAATGTTATATTTTGAATTATTAGCCTCACTTTTCTCTCGCCATTATTTCTGTCGTGTGCTCTTAAAAACACAGACTTTTTAAAATAAAATAAATATGGTTTACAATAGCCAATATCACGTCAATTAGTCGTGATCTGTTCAATGTCACATTTCTGCATTTTATTATATACTATTGTTTATAAATAATTGTTTAAGTTATAATCTTGTGTTAACACTAAATACATATACATACAGCTATTGGTACCACTAGAACAGGAGTCCATTCGCTTTCATTTGATAGAGTGGTAATTTATATAAAAAATAATTAAGGCAATTTTCATTGCAAGGCATGCCAAGAATAACCTATCAATTAAAAAAACTGTAGATATACCAGTTTTTGAAGTTATACTTCTTTTGGCGCGTTAGGGAAAAACTTTTACGATGCGCGCGCACTCCGTCACAAAAAACCGACACCCTGAAGTTAACTACAGACAACAGTCAACATTTTAGTTTATTCAATATTTTATAATTATATAATACCTTAATTATTTTTTTATATTACTTTCTAGATATATTGTGACATTGAAAATATCAACGTGACATTCTTATCAAATATATAACATTCAGACTCAACTACAGAAAACAGAATATAAACTATTTATATCCAATGTAAGTTAGTTTACGTTTATTATTTCTACAAACGTAGAATAAGGAGAAAGAAAATTTTTTTGGAGAGATTTTTATCTTGTTAAGCCAAAGAAGTATAACATCTAACGCGTGGACATAAGTACACGCATAATTTTTTTTATAACATAATCGTTAACCTCAAATAATAGTCGAATATAAATTCAATGCCATCTAGAGAAATATCTGTACAATATTTCGATACTAGACGTTTTCATATATCAACCGATTACATACTCTATATTATCACTCGACTCACTAGATGGCGCTTAAAAATATTTTTGAATGCAAAATTTATTTATCTCTTCATTAGAAATACAATAAAGGGGTGCAAAAACAAACTCTCAAGAGTTTTTCCGTGCAACCCGTCGTCCACAAATGTTTTTAGAAGTTATAATTATAAATGTAATTAAAAAATATTTGCTTCCGTATTTGGGATTAAAAAAGGAATAAAAACAATCAGACAGAAGATACAAGTAAACACCTTTGTGGACGTTCCAATAAATCGGCATAAATATACCGTATAGAGTAGGGGGAGAATGGGTTAATCGGGATCAGTGGGCAATGGGAGTCACCCTCATATGCTTGAAGCAGCACTAGAGAGCGACGCGTAAATGACATTCCCATCACCACGCTGGCCCCCCGGCATCGCCTGGAACATCTCGCGCCAGTCATCGTCCGGTTTTTTGGTTTTGTCTCCGCTGATATAATTTTACGTTAACGCAAATTAGAAGGCAAGTGCCCTATATCTTGCAATATGTGAATAAGACTTTATACGGACTTGCTTAGACTTTCGAATCGTTGATGTGCAATTCAGATTATATGAATGTTTTAAAGTTTTTTTAATTTATTGTTGTTCTTATTAGGGTGATTGCGGGAAATGAGAGTCAGATGACTTTCGCAACTTAGCATATTGAAATAGGTCATTTTAATATGTTTTTAGATGCCGAAAGTACGAGTCAGGATAATAAAGGGTTCCTGGTCATCTGATAGCATAGAAAAAGCTATAAAGCTTATTGATGTAGGTCCTTCTATAAGAAATGCTTATAAGCTTATGGGGACCCCATTTTTAAGTCTTCAAAAGAGGATAAAAAGGTTCTACCCCCGAAAAGACCTCATCTAGGACGATTCACTATCTTTAATTTTGAGATAGAACCCGTACTAGCAAATTTAATGAAAAAATAGGCAAATATTTTACACGTTTGCCCTGTTATTCAAGTGAGAAAAATGAAAATAAGAAGATAAAAAAAAATATGTTGTTCAATAACAGAAGTTGGCAAGGTTAAATCTGCAATACGTACTAGAATTCTTTGACTCCGATTGCCTCCTGAGGTGACCACAATTACTCGCACGTTGGTGCAATGAGAGCCATTTTTTTTTTACTTTTATATTATCCCAAGTAGATTGCCAAATGGACTGAAAATTATTTCTAATGATAGTTAATTAAGGAAATTATGATTAAAGGAAGCAATTGCAATATTCCGTTTATGACTAAAATTTTATTTGAGTTTTCGCTTAAGTAACCCACATTACCCCCTTTCCCCTGTGCTGTACAACTCGTTTCATCATAATAATAGGTTGCTATAATAATTTCCCCTGCGCATTAGATTGATGGCACCCGAGACATTTTCAAGGACAAATTCAAGAAGAGAGGCTAGATAGTCGGGTGTATGCCTCTCGTTTCCCTCCCCTCTCTGAGGTACAAGAGGTACATCAACCGCAACCTCTCTAATCATCGCTCTTTTCACCATAACGGCTAGCATAGTGCGTGGTATATAAAGTTATATCCGGGTCACTCGGGTTCACAAGCAAGGTACTCCTTCACAATGTCGTTCCATACCCGTACCTTAAAAGGTTGATGACTCTTCACCGCTAATAATTAGGTGTAACCTAATGGATAGCGAAATGTACCTCTTGGGCAGCCACCATCAAGTTGGAACCAGATTGCCATTAATGCCGACTGCCAACATAGCAACTTGCGGTTTTGGACACTCGAGATCGAGTAGGGAGTATAACATAAGTATAAAATATCTGAAAGGTATTGAAAACAAATCTTACTCAGTAGATCTTCGTTTCTAATTTGGTCTGTACACCTTAGACGAAATGAAATCGATTGGTAGTTGATGATACGATGTCATCACCTCACTATCTTCAAACCCCAAAACCCATCGGCTACAGTTAAATAAAAAAAACATTAAAATGTATCATATAAATAAATTTAGATATAGAAACTTTGTTAGACAGTTAGTAATTTTCCACAAATCGTACCCTTACTGTAAGCCGTTGAGAGTTCCATTGATCATATTTGAGTGCCTCTAATATCCGGATAGCGTACAAAAGATTCTGCCGACTAACGTTAATTTGCTCCTAAGAATTGAAGAGTTGTTCGCGCCATCTAGTGGCGCAAGAGTTGCATCAAGTACGCCATCTATATAATATTCACGACACTATATCGCAAATAACAGATTATCTTTAAATTATGTTAATAAACGCAAATATTACATCTGTAAAACCTACTCGCGCCTTGTTAACCTTTATTCGCATATATTCTTTCAATAAACGAACTTCGCAACGGCTGCTTTGGAAAAGTGTTTTGATCTTCTCCCCGATATACGCAAATCCTCAAAACATAACATTGTCGTGGATCTCAAGATTAAAACTTAACCTAATTATTAAACAACCCTTGAAGTATATCCTTTCCAATAAATTACGAATCATCGAAATGGGTTTATGTGATATTGAGTTATTCATCAATTTGTCGCGCACATGCTTAATGCAAATTTAAGGCTTATACGATTTTCTCATAGATGCCATCGTTACAACTGGACTAAAATACAAATGGGTTCTTATAACAAGCACCACCTTTTATATAAAAAAAAGAATCATCGAAATCGGTTCACACAGTCGGAAGTTATGAGTAACAAACCAAAAAAATACGTTGCACATCCTTCGGGACGCTAATCACACGTTTACTTCATACAAATTTTACCCTCATGTGCCCGAAGAAGTTTCACTTCAAAAACATATCATAAAAAACCATAAAATTACGCGTATCCATAGGTGATAGAGAGAGAGAGAGAGAGAGAGAGAGAGAGAGAGAGAGAGAGAGAGAGAGAGAGAA
>JACTOM010000023.1:33459-134242 GCA_015832385.1 Elymnias hypermnestra
ACGCCACTATGTCAGTCCGTATACAGGACCAAAGCACAGAGTCTATCCAACTGCAGCGTGGAGTGCGACAGGGAGATGTTATCTCCCCGAAGCTCTTTACTGCGGCGTTGGAGGACCTGTTTAAGCTTATGGAGTGGAACGGACTGGGCATCAACATCAACGGCGAGTACATCACTCATCTACGGTTTGCCGACGACGTGGTCATTATGGCAGAGACTCTGGAAGATCTCAATGCAATGCTCGATGACCTCAGCAGAGCTTCTCGACAGGTGGGCCTAAAAATGAACATGGATAAGACGAAAGTTATGTCCAATATCCATGTTCCGCTCCACCCAGTCATCGTTGAGAACTCTACACTCGAAATTGTTGACGAGTATACATACCTGGGACACATAGTCCAGCTAGGTAGGTCCAATTTCGAGAAAGAGGTCAACCGCCGAATCCAACTCGGTTGGGCAGCGTTCGGGAAGTTCCGGAAGACTTTTTCGTCCAATATCCCTCAGTGCCTGAAGACCAAAGTCTTCGAACAGTGCGTGTTGCCAGTGATGACCTACGGTTCTGAGACGTGGTCGCTGACTATGGGCCTCATGCGGAAGCTCAGAGTCACTCAGCGTGCGATGGAGAGGGCTATGCTCGGAGTTTCTCTACGCGATCAAATCAGAAATGAGGAGATCCGTAGCAGAACCAAAGTCACCGACATAGCTCTACGAATCGCGAACCTGAAGTGGCAATGGGCGGGGCACATAGTCCGACGAACCGATGGACGTTGGGGTCGGAAAGTGCTGGAATGGCGACCCCGCACTGGACGACGCAGTGTAGGAAGACCCCCCACAAGGTGGACCGACGATATAAGGAGGATCGCCGGTAGCCGCTGGAGCCAGGCGGCACAAGATCGGGTCTTGTGGGCATCATTTCGTGAGACCTATGTCCAGCAGTGGACGTCCATCGGTTGAAGCGACGACGACGACGACGAATTTATTGAAAGCTCACGTAAAGATTTAAAGTGTTTTTTTTCTATGTAATCAGTTCAAGTAGTTCTTGCTGGCAAGGCATTTATTATTTTTATATATTACTTATTATTAAATACTAGAATACAAAGTTTTAGCTGAACAAGAATATTCGAAAAGAAATTTATACGCTTGGAATTGCTTCGTTCCCGTATATGTTTTCGAAGAAGCCTTTGTTAGCTTTTTTAATATCATTTATTGTTTTTTTATGCAAAAAAATTGAAACAATTGATATAATGGTTAATGGTTTCTGTAAATTTTCGTTTGTGTAAGTATTGTATGATTTATGCGAATTAATTGGAGTTGTGTAGAAATTATAAGAGGTATATTTGCCTTGAACCAGGGTAGCGCACTTCCATCTAAGACTGAGTGAGATTACAGTCAATCGCTAACCTCTTAGCAAAATAAAGTAATAACAAAGTTTTATTTCGCAATTACATTTAGGTCTTTTATTGCAATTATTTAAATTTCATTATTATGGTATTATTGCACTTTCGTAGTTTTAAGTCACCCCATACTTGAATCATTAATAATACATAATGGTGATGGTAAAAAAAAATACAAAATACCCGACTGAGTTTCTTGTGGGCTCTTCACAGAACAGGGCGCAAAGGAACCCTCGCAACTTTATATTTGAAGTCGTTCTTTAATACCACCATCATTCGTACATTAGAATAAGTGGGTTAGAAAGGTGCTGTAAAGGCCTATTTGATTAAATAAAACAAAGCCATGCAATTCAATTATATATATTTCCTTTCAAATTATACATATATAAATTCTGCACATAATTTAATAAAAATATGAATTTAATACGGCAGTATAATAGGAAATCGTAATTATTATTTTTGACATTGGCACTTGTATGAGTGTGCGTATGTAGATGCGGCGTTAGGAATTTGGGTACATTCTTTATAACCTCCACAGGCATCGCCCCTGCATAATATATTACATCCCAGCTTACATCTTAGGTGACCATCAAATGTGCGACCATTCGCCGGGCACGCTAACAATTCGAAGATGTTTTCGTCTGTTAAGGTAAGAACTTCATCTTTAGATGCGACACTGCACACTGCCACCATCGCCAACACCAAGGCACATAGCAGAGACATCCTGTTCCACATCATGTTTGATTGAGAGAGGTGAAAAAGATAATAGTTTATGCAAAATTAATCTTTTAATATTAAGATTCTTGACTGTTCGAGTACTGACTCTAAATAAGTTGTGGGACCTGCTTGCTCTTTTTATATACCACTGGGAATGATAAGGGCAGCCGTTAAGATCATTTCTAAAGGTATTTATTGTACTTTCTGAGAAGTTATTGAACATAACGCAAAGGTTATCTAACAATAACAGGACCGTTTTACATAATATAAAAACTCAACTTATCTTGTGTTACTGGGAAATTTCATTATTTATAGGTTGCAACCTACCTATCGAAAGATTTGCGGTAAAAACAAACTGATAATTATACGTTCAAGTTAAAACTCTCAATCATTAACAATAAACCTTTTAGTCATGTAGTCAAATGGAAATATTTTATTAAACTTTTATTGACACTTGTTGCTAATTCAGTTTTAAAACTCTAAGTATTTTCAAATATGTCTATATATACAAAATACGTAACTTACAATACGGCACTCATCTGCAAGCATCAAGCAGTGACTTTTTCTTAATAGAAACCCTCTCGAAGAAAGAATTTCCTCATATTCTCAGGGGATTGTGTAAGTAATGCACCGCGGGGAATATTTAATATCTGTATAATACCTATTCTATCTTACTCGTAGCCATCGGTCAACCTTTTCAACTAATAGAGCCCTTTTGGTCTCATTCAGGAAATGCTAAAATAGAAATATTAAAAAAAAACTAAATGTGAGACCACACGACAAAAGATAAAATCTTTATAACAGGCGACTTAATAATGCTTAATTCAAGTATTATTGAAGTGAAAATTCTTTAGGAGTGAGCGTTTTTATGCTAATAATGAATTAGCATGTTAGGTTAGGTAGTTTTAATGTTTACAAATAATATGTGGCATTTTAATTTGCCATTGAATAACTAAATATACTATTTTTCATAAAATATAAAATAGAAATATTTCGTAAATTCTCTTTCCTAAATTTTAAATTCAAATACAAAATTTAAGTAATAATTTCTAATATTGACAAAAAACACTTTTCTTACATTTCTATTTACGATTCGTCATTTGAGCTTTCAATAAATTATTTGCATTAATTTTCGACACTTTTCATATATAATGACAATTAAATTAATTAAATTCCTAACATATCTTCCCTTTTCCCTCCAAGTCTCACAAATCTAAAGTTTTTAGATTTGTATAAATATAAAAAAACTTAAAAATTACTTTGCCAAAAAAGTTTCACTTCTGACATGTGTACTTTGTACGCACGCAGTTTTTTGTATTCTATTAACAGTATATTTTTGTATCTATTAAATAACATGCTATTTTTTAAATTATTTTGAATGTTTGATCAAATACTTATTGTTTGTGCATGTAGAGTTCGCTTTTAAATGATACTGATACTGAGAAAAGATATGAATAATGTCTTGCGAAATAATATAACAAATAACATTAGTAACATTTCTTTCCTACATATAACAATGGTGTATAATAATTGTCAATCATGTTATATTGTCAGTAATGTGATATAAATTAGCGACGTGTTACTATGTATCTCTAGCTCCCTTAGACGACAAGATGCCAGTTTCCTTGAGGGAAGGTTACATAGCCAAGCATTTCATCTCAGCCCCATTCAATTTTAACATAGTAAAGTGCCCAGAGCGCCTGAAGAAGTTTTCACTTCAGAAAATTTGTTGTTAACATATTTTATCGAGAGTTTAATGTTTGAAAATATTAGCTGCTCAGCTCATTAACTTCCCTGAAGTACAATTGCAAGCTGGAAGCTAGCCAATAAACAACCTCCGCGAAATGAAGGCACTGGAGCGTTTCCTAACGGAAGTAATATGAACAGGGTGTAAAATTTTTACTTTGCTCTCAAATTTAACGTCTCAAAGATATTCGAGAGGCATATTTTTTGTTACAATTATTACCTATATACCAGATATACCATACGATACTAACCCGCAGAGGAACAGATTGGTGGGTCTATCTTCTACAAACCCAAATCAAATATATTTAATTCAAGATCTATAATATAAGTTACGTATGAATACAGTCACATTAATAAATATATTACGGTTTATGTTGAAACGTATCAAAACAGTATGAGTTATCTTAAAACTGTGTCTCGTACGAATATTTTTATTTAGTTTGACTTTCATTTGAATAGTCCTCAATATAGTATTAGCATTAAGATTAGCCATTTCTTTCAATTTATGTTTAATATTATATAACCTTCTCTCCTATGAGCGATTAGGCTTGCCCTTGCCTGATCCTTATGCCCAGCAGTGGGAAGCTTATGGGCTGCTACTTACTTACAGTGACCTGCCTCGTCTTTGCACGGGTAGTAAAGCAAATTATGCTGTGTGTAATATTGTATCCACTTTTTGAATCAAAGTCGAAGTCAAAGTCAAAATATCTTTATTCAAGTAGGCCCATTACAGCACTTATGAATCGTCAAATATCTTTTTTTTTTCATATAATATTTAAATGAGTGACTGATAATAACATTGAAGAACGACTTACAATCTAAAGTTACGAGGGTTCCTTCGCTCCCCGATCTGAGAAGAGCCCACAACAAACTCAGTCGGGTGTACTTTTTTTCATGTCATCATCATTACAATATATGTTTTAAATTTATTCTTTACTAAGATGTATATAGAGCAATTCATTCACTCCCACGGTTTTTTGACTTCTAAATATTTCTTCAAATTATAAAATGATTTCTCTATTAGTTTTCTCTTAATTCTTCTGGGAGTTTGTTATGGAAACGTATACAGTTACCCTTGATGTGAAGTAATCAATGACGTGGATTAGTTTTAAATGTATTTTATACACCACTTGAAGTATTTTAATGTGTTTTTTTATTAAGTTGTTAAGGACAAAAAAAAACAATTGTCGTTTTAATCCCCCTAATAAACACAAGGCCTGAACAAACTATATACATGAAACTACCTCAAAAAGTGCTCTGATTATTTGTGGAAATTGCGAACATTCGGATAGACAGTTTGTTTTACAATAGTAGGTGTAGTGTTTTTTTTTATGGGCATATCTTGTCATTTGAAAGTTCGAAAACGGCAAGAGTCAATTCTTGTAGCAGTTCATCGTCATCAATCTTTGAAGCTTGAATAAACTGTACGTATTAATCGAAAGCTTTTACAACCACCTCAAATATTAATATAATCAGAGTAGAACGTCATATGATTTGTTAATAAAGGTAGCGAACATATAAATGAGATACGTGTATCAGAAACTTAATCGACTTCATCAACAGAGGATCAAACGTTCGTGCCGAATGAAAAGTCAAAGAGGAATTCGGCAACCGGCTTACATTTATGGATTTTTCCTTTAGGAAGCGAAATTTTCAGCGGATTTTCATGTCAGTCACGTACTGAATTTTTGCACTGTGAAATGAATTCGTTGTAACAAAATTAAACGCAATAATTTTTGTGAATTATATATCCAATACAACCAATAATGTTGAAAATTGACATTAGAATGATACGTACTTTTCAATCCCTACTATCAGTTTCCATTATTTCTATGTATATGTATATATTTAAAGTGTTTAATTTTATATCTTGTTCAAATTTTCAATCGTCAATAAAATACTTTTTTATACATCTACTGATGATACATTTAGTACATTTTTTATTTGTTATGTGATTTAAGACAATAGATGCTACGTTCATATTTATAAATAGAAAACATCAAAAAATATTATATGTGATAGACATTTAGTAATAGAAAATTACACTATCGCACCACCTTCCCATGTTCTCTTATCTTTGTCTCCTTTTTAAAGGTTCCTGAAAGAAATCCCTTCAAAGCGATAAGACCGCCTTTTTTGCGACACTAAGTTAATATATTTATATATAAATATGTATTTTATGTTCTGCACATTACAAATCAGTTATTGAAATGTTTTGATTTTTTGACGGCCTCGATGGCGCAGTGGTGAGAGTATTCGCTTTGCTAGCGGAGGTCCTGGGTTCGATCCCCGGTAGGACGAATTTAGGAAATTGTATTTTCAAATTTGTCTGAGTCTGGACTGGTGGGAGGCTTCGGCAGTGGCTAGTTACCACCCTACCAGCAAAAACGTACCGCCAAAACGAAGAGATTTGTGTTCCGTTACCATGCTGTGTAGAAACCGTAAGGGGTATATCGCCTCTTACCCAGATAAGCGCGCTTCCATCTTAGACTGTATCATCACTTACCATCAGGTGAGATCACAGTCAAGCACTAATCTGTCAGCAATAATAAAAAAAAATGGCAGAAAAGAATCTTATCCTTAAGATTAATATTGAATAACCAATTTTTATCGAAATTTCTTGCTTTTAGCAAGCTTTTATTACAACATTTGCGTTGCTTTTACAAAAATGCTAGCCAGGCGGCGTCGAGACGAGATGCGATTTATGAAATAAGTGAAATAACATAGAAAGAATATTTTGCGAGATATTTGTAATGGTTAATATGATATACAGTATATTAAATAAAATAATCTTTGTCCTTTACAGCGTTCTTGAATCGATAAACATTTTCTCATATTTTTTCTAGTTTACTATTGGAAATGATATTATAGAACGAACTACAATCTAAATCAAAGGCTTCTCTGCGTTCAGCTGTGAGAAGAACTCGCAACGAACTTGCTCATCAATATAATTTTTATCATCATTTTAAAGTATTATGTAAAATTACTTCCACCCTTCGCTTCCACCCTTTAATATCGACTAAGTTAATCTTTTAATACATGTTTTAAATTTTTTAGCTGACACTAACCTTTAAAAGAACCTTTTGATGGAATGTGTTCAAAACGCGCCAGAGCGACATGAGATTATGTCCCGGTTTTCTACATTTCGGGAAGTTGGTGGCTGTAACAGCGCCTTGGCTCATCCTTTCGTGGCGGTGGCCAAGGCACTTTTACAGCTGAAAATAAAAGGACTCCGAACTATGTAATATTATTATTAATATATTGCTTAGTGGTATTTTCATGTTGCATTAGATATGTAAATGGAGGACTGTACGGAGCGAGCCCAATTTGGACCAAGCTCCTTTAAAATGAGATTTAAAAAAAAACCTTTAAAAGGTTGTCAAAAATTTATTTATCGCTAACCTTATCGATTCTGTATGGACTTGCAAAACAAATGAAACGGTTATCTCAACTAACTTTAGACTAGAAAAATGCATAGAATGAACAGATCAAGTTTATGTCGACCAAATATTTATCGGACCACCGCGACCGTAAAGAAATCAAAATGCATTTACTTTTATATACATATATTAAATTTCAATTTATATATACACGCCGGCATATTTAGTGGAATTATTATATATACATTTCAGAAACATATAAACTTAAATATGATATATATGTAGTAAATGTAATTATAGTATACAACTTTAAATGTAATTTCCTAAAAGTATTCCGTGCTTTTTTGACCTATACCAATTTTTAATTAAATGTTCCATCATATTGCATGAGTTTTGTTAAAAGTCACATAAGTTGATGAAAAAGTAATTGTTATGTGCTTACAGTAGATAATTGTTATACAAAGATTTAGGATTTGTTGCAATGACACTTATAGGAAGTGTGCGTTTGTAACCCCACTGTCGTCATTACTTTTGGCGTTTGGAACTTGGGTACATTCTTTAAAACCACCGCAGCCAGGTTGCTCGCAGGCTATGCTACACGCTAGATTACATCTTAGGTGACCAGTGAATTCTCGTCCGTTTCCAATACACATAAGGAATTCTTCGATGTCCTTCCATGATAATGTAAGAGGCTCATCTTCCGACGCGACGCCGTTCATTGCCACCGCCGTCAATAGAAACAGCAGAGGTGTCCGATTCCACAACATGTTTTATGAAATGTTGTAGAAAATTTAGTAGTATCCGCTAATAATAATCTCTGAATGAGATGGTGGTCAGATCAATTGATAGACAAGGAATAACCTTTTAATGCCCGCTGTTCTTATACCAGAGGGGAATTAGCAAAAGTTGCTGCAAGCAAGCTGGGTTATAGATTGTAAATAGATGTAGTATAATCGCCCCGCGGGCGTAATGGTGAGGGTACTCGGTTCGTTAGCTGAAGCCCTCTGGGTTCAATTTCTGGCAGGGCAAAATTTGTAAATTCCATTTTCAATTATCATCAAGCGAAGACGTGCTGCCAAGTAAGATATTTGCATTCCGGTACGATGTGTAAACCGTAAGAGGTAAATTAAAAAAGGCATAGTAAATGACGATAGTGTTTAAGGTGAGAATTTCAGACTGTGCCATGATATACTTTTTCCTCACGGTTGTGTTCTTCATGCTTGAAGGTTGTGCCCGTACTTTAGTGCCTGCGTCATTTTTCTCACCCACTGCCTTCTATCCTATTCCGTCCACGGCTTTTTTAATAGCGGCAGCAAATGAAAGCCCTGTGACCGCTTTACATTGGTCAGACCAGCGCCTACGTGATCGGTCGCGTGGTCTTTTGCCTTCTAGCTTACCAGTAACTATCAATTTATCAATAATTACCATTTAAACAAGAGTGTGTTAACACCGAGTATTAAGGCATAGATGTAAGAAAAAAGTGTTCCATTAACGAAATACTGCAATATAAAAATAAGCAACCAATTCATAAACATTACATTTGCCAAAAATATTGATGAGCTATCCACAAATGTCTGACAATCTGGGGCATTGTACCTGCCATACCACAGATACCAATGGTAAGGCAGAAATTCTGAGTCTAATTTGTGAATGCCTCGCGTGTTGTTGGCTGGATTTGGTATTCCAATAAAATAACTTGTACATTTCAATTATATAAAGGAAATTATTGATTGTTAATCTATTTCTATTGAATCAACATATTTCTATAATCAGCATTATATAACAGCATTTCATAACAGATTTTTAGCTTGAGACTTAAAAACCAAAGTGAAAAGTGAAAATGAAAGTGATATTGAAAGGAGAATGAGTACAAGGAATATGGTAAATGGTGCTCTGCACATCTTTATGAATAGCCTGATGCAGTCTCTATGGGCCAGACTGGCTGTGCATGGAGGAGTTTTGGTGCCAACACTTATGTATGGCAGTGAAAGTTGGGTATAGTAGAAGAAGCGTAAAAATAAAATAATTACGGTAGAGATGAGAGCGTTGAGAAGTATGAGTGGATTGAAATTGAGTGGTTAAGTAAGAAATAGTATGAA
This sequence comes from Elymnias hypermnestra, assembly GCA_015832385.1. Taxonomy (NCBI): domain Eukaryota; kingdom Metazoa; phylum Arthropoda; class Insecta; order Lepidoptera; family Nymphalidae; genus Elymnias; species Elymnias hypermnestra. The sequence goes on from JACTOM010000023.1 coordinate 42,795, forward strand.
AAGAGAAAGTTGTGGTATAAAAGAAGATGTAGTGACTAGAATTGATAAAGGTATGCTTAGATGGTACGACAAAATGAATGAAAGGAGACTGATAAAAAGGATTTATGAGTCAAGAGTGAATGGTAAAGTTAAAAGGGGACGACCGAGGCGAAGGGTCCTGGACCAAATTCAGAACATTTTAAATAAGGGCCATGTCAAGAGTACTGTAAACCGACGAATTTGTATGAAACTTTTAAAGTGAAAGAAAGAAGCGAAAGAGATAAGCAAGGATCGTAGCCAGTGGAAGGACGTGGTCTCTGCCTATCCCTATGGGAATGAGGCTTCATGTGTATATGTCTATGACGCTATGTATATATGTCTTAAAAACCAAAAGAAAAAGTCACTGGCTATTATTATTGGCAGTAGAAACTTGATTTCAAGGATAGACTGGACTAATCATCCACTAATTTTACTAAATGGAATCACAATACCTTACACCACCTCATCTAGGATGCCACACATGAGAGAGAGAGTTGAGTAAAAATATATTTTCCGCTAGAGGCACCTTATGCTGGCACAGTCTCTGCTTCTTTCCAAGCTGGAGAGATTACAAAACCTCTGTTTGGTTCACGCACACACGCACACACACACACATATAAATATATATAGTATAGCATATATATAGTAGATTTTATATGCATTGTTTAATTGTTAATTATGTTAGATCTAAAATAAAAATTCTGTGGCTTGATTCGATATTGAAGATGTTAGACCGAAGTATTAACAATAATTATAAAACAAAAAAAAACAAAACCAACAGTACAATTACAAAAACATTTACAAAATATTTAGAAAGATTAATTCGGTATCAACAAATAACTTGAATATTAGATTTCCCAAAGAAATTTGCGTCTTTAAAGCATGTGTAAATGTAAATAATTCCCTTTTAAGGCATTCAGTAAAATAGAATCAGGCTGTGTTGACAGTTGTGATTGAATCTGAAGTTTATTTATACGTGAATCTTGTGTCACTCTTCGAAGAAGTTATAAAAATATATATACGTAAAATAAATTCCAACTGAAGAATTTTTTATTCAAGTAGGCTCTTACAGCACTTTTGTATCATTAAATATCGTTTATTCTACATATTATTTTCAATATACGACTGATAAAGAATTATATATATATATATATGTCGGAGTGCAAGAGTCTGTGGAACGCTGGCGTCACCTGTGTGTCGGCTGAGTGAACGCTGTGTATCGGCGTGGGGGCAGAGTCAATAATTGGCAGTCCGGCTCGTCCCTCGACAGTTCTCGAGTGGCGGTCGGCCGAAGTGGTCGACTTAAGAAACTGTCGCGTTCCTAGCTATTATTGTTAATGAGTTTGTGTAAATTGATATCGGTAACGTTAAGTGATTGAAAATTATAATCAGAGTTATTTAACAAAGTGTTTGATTGTACCAACATTACCCACAAACGCCCACAAAACAAGAAGTTGAATAATGGATCCTATTCATGACGATGTCGGCGGAGATCCCTACGCCCCAGTGCTTTATGCTTCTTCTCCGTTCTCCGTTCTCTACAGCCATATATATATATATATATATATATATATATATATATATATAATATCTGTGCAATCAAACACTGCAACGTAAGCATTTCAAACTTTATGACAAAGTGGGACGCTGTGTAGAAACCATCAGATGTCAATTTCCTCTTATCAAGTTAGCGCGCTCCTATCTTAGACTGTATTACAACTAAACATTAGGTTTGATTACAGCCAAGCGCTAACTTTTCAGCTAAAAAACATATTTTGTTTACCAAATCCACAGCTCTTAACAAAAACTCATATAAAATCGCTTTAAATGTATCAATCCCATTACGGGTTTTAGATTTATTGTTACGGATAGAGAATCCGCGTGTGTCTGTGTTAATCTGATCATGTGTGTCTGAAAATGAAACTGTGAAAAAGAGTAGGTATTTACAATAAAGAAATTAAATAAGCCCACCTGCAGGTTAACTTTATTACGCATCTGTCTGCCAGGAAGAGAAATATTTTCTTGAGACCCGACACGTAGGAGTTAACGTGTCGTAAAGTTGGACAGTTATTGCGTTTGAAAGCATTTCAGATGTTTTCCCTTTATGTGAGAATTCACCTATATCCATCTTCTTAGCTATTTTTTTCATTGCTGACTGGATAATGCTTGAATGTAATTTCACCTGATGATAAGTGATGACACAGTCAAGTTGGAAGCGCGCTAATAAGGAAAAAGGTAATTATATCTGATATAATGTCTGCACAGAATCGTACCGGAACCTAATTTTGTGTTAACTAGTCACGGCCGAAGCCTCCAACCAATGCAAAATCAGACAAATGAGATAAATTATAAATTTGCGGTGCTGGGAATCGAACCCGGAACCCCTACTAGCGAAGCGAGTACTCGCGCTATTAGCTCTAAAAAGTAAGTAGCAAGAATTTTGCGGCTCTTAATCAAAAAATATCGATCCGAGGTAAAAATCGATAAAAACTAAAATTATAGGATATTTAATTCTAAACAATTTTGGTTGTTTCCATTTTTCGAATAAAGGTCATAAAAAGCGGGTTATTTAATTATTAAAACCATGATGGCTGGTGACGAAACAGGGTGAGAATCTCTACAAGTGAAAATTAAGATGTCGGTGACCCCTGTAATGATTCAATATCCCTGGTGGGATTTTTGGGTGGTAAGCAGTGAGAAGGGAATTTTCTCAGCAACATTGTGACTTTAAGTAGTCCATTTGTTTATGCCATAGATCCATAGAACCGAACGTGATCCTGATAGGAAAGTCTCGCCTTATCTTTATGCACAAGTCCTGAGCATTTTCATCAGAGCTTCCTATCTTAAATTTATAGAGATAGATCGTTTCTGCAACTTATTGAGTATTTTTACAAAGATTTCACAGGCGGTACAAAATTTTTTACCATATAAATAGAAGACAACTAAAACAACTAGAGTGAATATAATATTATTTTTATTAAGTGTAAACAATAAGAATGTTACACAATAGAGGATAAATGCTTTTCTAAAGGTATATATGTAGTGTATAGCTAGTTATTTTCTCCGCAAGAGAGCGTACAATCAGGCGGTACGTGCGGGAACCCACAATGCCCATTGATTAGGCGTATAAAACTGTTCTCTTGCTGCTCGATGCTCGCTCTATATAAATATATATGACTCTACAAGATATTCTGTACACGATATACTATATCTATGAAACACTTTTGATTTCATTATTTACATTTGTAATATTTTGACACAAAACGTATTGGACCGATTTCAAACATTTTTTCACCATTAGAAAGCTGATTTTTCACAGAGTGGCATAGTCTATATTACATTCTTAAAAAAAATAAGGATCCCTAATAAAAAAGGAATTAATCTAACCCAAGGCGTGAAAAGATTGGTCACAAAAAACTGGGGAAACTATTAAACTCATGATCGAACAAAAAAAAATTCTACAGTATTATAGAAAGTATTAATATCTACAAATCTGTTATTGAGTGGGCGGTGAGATCATCGGATATGAACCCGATAGAACACGTTTGGTGAAAAGAAAAGTTAAGTCCAGAATTCCAGCTCCTGCCAACGTGGGTGAACTGCAAATCGCCGTTGTTGAGGAATGGCGGAGACTATCCCAGGAAACCATCGATAACATCATTCACAGTATGCCTAGACGTGTAGAAACTTCAATAAGAGCACGCGGAGGGAATGCACGATATTAATCACCATTATTCTAATTTAATTAATTTTTGTATGTATTATTTTGATGTGTAGTAAGTAGATTTTAAAATAAAACCATATTTTTTAAATTATGGACATTTTGTATTCCGCTAAATATGCCGGTGTACGAGTATGTATTTATAAATACTTCTTATAACAATAGAATGTCGATCATTAATATTATTAAATATTTAATAGACGATCGCGCTGACGTTTCATCAGCCGAGGCCTTTGATTTGTCTAAGTTTGGACTGGTGGGAAGCTTCGGCTATGGATATTTGCCAAACCACCGGTGGAAAGGTGCTGCCAAACAAAAAATTGCGTATGTTGTTGTATAGAAACCATAAGATAAAACTTCTCTCTTACCAGATAAGCTGGCTTCCATCTTAAACTGTATCATCACCGGAATACTCTTCTTTTCTTTCTCTACTGTGTGCTGTTTATATCTGAGGGAACGCGTTGAGTTCCATCATCATCTCCGTTCGCAAGTAAGCTTAGTTTTAAAAATTCCTTCTCACTCTATCTACTTATTTTGCAAAATCGTTCTCAGTTCAAGCTGCTTGTCTTTGGAACTCACTGCCTATCAATATAACATATGCCTAGTCGCACAATTCATTTAAAAAGATGGTAAAAGCACTCCTCCGTTTCAACAAAAATTGATAAATTGATACTTTTATTAATTGCTATGTATGCTATCGTTATTATTGGTTTTAAATAGATTTAGTACACCTTTCTCTGCTTCTTTTTTTAGAAGAGATTGCTATTACAGCGATAAATAGTTTTGTATACCATCCGGAGAAATAACACTCAAATGTTAACCGAATGGGACCAAATTTTATCTATTATTCCCACTTAATTCCACCATCCAATATTCATACCTCAACAGGTTCAGTTCTACCTAAAACAGTCGTCGTTGTTTGGTACTAAGTAACAGGGTATTTATTACCGTTAAGTTAAAACGAACCATAGTTCAACCTCATCTTTATTAACAAAACCTTATTTTAACAAATTGGTAAAAGGAATATTGTTTAATTATCTTCAGTTTCCTTCACTAGTCCCACGCTGTTTTAACTTTATTACACCAACGTCTTTCAGGTGGAGTGTAATATATTTTTGGATAACAACCTTTCCGACGTGCTCGTGATGTCGTAAAGAGCGACTTTTATAGCATTTAAGAAAGTTCTGTGTATGACATTCTTCTATATACAAGACGGGCATTAACCTGTACAATCTTTACATACGAATAATATAAAACAAAGTCGCTTTCGCTGTCTCCTACCTTAGATCTTTTAAACTATTCAATCGCTAAGAAATTCAAAGATATATGCTATATCGTAAATCGTAAGAAATGCAAATGCTATCTTAACTTTACGTGATTCTTTTAAATCAAATAATTGTGCTATTTACCAAGCCATTTTATACAATACAGTATTATTATTTTTCCAATTAAATACATAACATAGGTAGTATGTTTCGTGTACATCAATACTGTCCTTAACAGTATTTTATTTTATTGGATAATCTTAGAAGATATCCGAGATTTAAAAAAGGATTTAACGGTGTGTGGCAAAGTAAAATCATTTTGTTAAAAATCTAGATCATTTGTCTGCGTATGTGACTGTACTATTCCTAGAAGTCTGGATCTATTTTGATGTTTTTTTTGTATGTGTTCCGGTGCATTCAAGAATAGTTTATAGTAATAATTCGATGAAGAAAGTTCCTTATTTCATGTAATCTCTTTCAGTATGACATACAAAACTATATCAATATGCCTATATACTCAAATCTTACTAACTAATGAAAGAAAGATTTTCCGAAGGTGGTTAATTAAATGATTCCCACAGAACCTATTGAGAGGGCTCAAAAGGATTTATTGTCTCATTTCTCTTTACGTAGATTAAGGTAAATAAATTTCCAGGCTGAGTAATTTCCAACTAGGGCTAAGATGTCATGAACCTTGTTCTACGTATTTCATTTAAAGAAGTAATATAAAAAATAGAATCAATTCACAAGCCAATTACGTTTTATGAATAGTATACTAAATTGTTAAACGACGAGGGGCAAATAAAAATTCCACATGTTATTTGTAAATATTAAAACTACTTAGCTTCAAACAAATTAGCATAAAAAATGCTGCACATCTATGTGACGCTAATAACACATTTTACCCTCATCAAAATTTTACCTTCATGCGCCTAAAGAAGTTTCACTTCAAACTCGTAGAAATTTTGATATTGTTTGATCCTTTAATTTTTTCTTCTACTATATATAAAAATATAAACAGTGGATATTCGAAATAACTGTTTTAACATGTCGTATCTACTAAAGTTTGAAACAACAATGAACTTGAGTAGATGAATAAAGAGAATTTATTAACGAATAATTAAATTTGGACTAGATTAAAGCAAGATTTAGTTCGTTCTAAATTGACCTAAATGTATTTTCTTTTGTTAATTCGTTACTTGAAGGGATAAACACGTGACTTGCTATTACTATCTCAAAGGCTGGTTGAATGAGCTAAAACGATTTGTAGTTAATGCATGGCCAGCACTGTCATTGAATTCTATTAGTTTGCACACTCCCTATACAACTCACCTTAAGAAGATAAATCGTAAGAAATGCAAATGCTATCTTAACTTTACGTGGTTCTTTTAAATATATTTTTCGAAATCTTCAATTGTTAATAAAATATTGAAATTTAAAAATTCTTTATTCAAGTAGGTTTTTACAACACTTTTGTGTCGTCAGATTTCTTCTATATATATATATATTTCTAATATACAATTAGGATGATATTAAAGAATGCGTTCAAAATTAAGAAAAGAGCCCACAAAAAACTGTATTTATTGCTCAAATTTTCAATATTTAATGGATGACAATGACTTGATGTTAATATAATATTTTCAAACTAAATAAAAATTAAACATTGATATTTGTAAAGCATTACTGACAGGTCAGGTAAAATGTTTGACAATTTATTTTTATTTATTGAGTTTAAGATTTTCGTGATAGATAGCGTGATAATAAATTTTAAAACTTAGTTTTTGATATTACTTGTGTATTAATTTGTTGACTTATGTGTATTTTTCCGTGGGAAAACCTAATTAAGCCGGATTAGGTCGAAAAGAGGATGAGTCGTCACTCAAGTGTAAGGCGTTCATTCGTTGCGATTGAAATGGTAATGTGACCTCGACTCCCTAATAGCGATGCAAATTCGTTCGTTCGTTCGACTTTGCGATTCAATATATAACACGATTTATTTAATCACACGTGAATAACCTCTTTAGGACATTATAACGTTTAAAAAAGTAAGTTGCAGTCCATTAAAGTCCAACTGCTGTGCACAGACCTTCTCAGTCATAGGAGAGAGGGTTCCTAGAGCATAAACCACCACGCAATGTACACTCTCTATTCTTTTAGTCTTATTGTCCGATGTGAGGGGAATCCGACACGACCAGAGAAAGATCAGGCGCAGCACCGACGGCTTAACGAGATTTCCGAGGCACGGGGGTAGAGCACACTGCCAAATTCCCAATATCTGGCAAATATTACGAAAATCTTAATAAAAACTCTAATCTTAATAAAAATCGATTTTTAAATTGGCCCGAACTCGATCTCAGGACCTCATGTCTGTAGCTAAACATGCTCACCACTAGACCAATGAGTCAAGACGTTAGTAATCCATTAATTAATGGTGTATATTTCGATCACCGTTATATTTTTAACCGTCTTCAAAAATGAAGGAGGTTATCAAGTCGTCTGTATTTTTTTAACGTTTGTTACTTCATAACTTTCGACTGGGTGAACTGATCTTGATGATTCTTTTTTATATGAAAGATGGTGCTTTCGGTAGACTCCCCTCTTTTTTGTTCCAGTTCTAATGATGTCATCCTTCAAAAAATCATATAAATCTTAAATTTGCATTAAGCATGTGCGCGACAAATGGAGGAATAACTCAATATCACGCCAACCGATTTCGATGATTCGATTTTTGGAACAGATATACTTTAAAGTTTATTTGATGATAGTAGCGTGGTTAGGTTTTGAACATGAGACCCATGACAAAGTAACGGAACTCTTCAATTCTTAGGAGCAAATTAACTATAGTCGATCGAACTTTTATAGGCTATCCGGATATTTGAGTCTCTTACCGTAACGTCGGTATGGTCAAGTGATTGTCGTAGTCAAATATGATGATCAATGGAACTCCTTAACGGCTTACAGTAAGGGTGCGATTTTTGGCAGTATAACTGTCTGTAATCTAATTGCAATGAGCTTACGTTTGTTGCTGCATTGCAATATTTACTTAAGGGGATGAGGGAGGGGGAGGAGAAAGACAAATATAGGTTTAGAATTTGATTTCAAGAAAATTTTTAAAGTAAAATTTCTTCACTCCCCAAGTCAAGCTTGGGGAATAATGACGTGGCGAAAGTGTTATGAAAAGTGTGATCGGGCAAGGGGAACGGACGGTGAATATAATTAATTTAAATATTTGTAGAATTATACAAATAAAGGGCTAAAGGAGTTTTACTTCAATCTAAAGCACACTTGTTCATGTTTAAATATATTTAATGTTAATAGCAGATAACAATTAACAATTCTTCTTACATATTTCGCAAGTTGCTTAGATTCGACAGTCTTAATTTGGAGGCAAGTCAAGTGAGTGAACATCTGACTCCTAGCTCTATATATATATATATATATATATATATATATATATACAAGTAATAATATATATATATATATATATTATTACTTGTATATATATATATATATAGTAATAATATATATATATATATATATTATTACTTGTGAAATAATTTCATAACTTTTCTACAGCATATTAAAACAAAATTTATATATTTACTAAAAAGTGTATATTTACTTCACTAGGTTTTCGATAATTGTGACATATTAGTGTAATGACTTTAAATGATTGCAAAACGTCATCAAAAATGCCTATAAGAAAATGAAATGCTTAATAACATTCTTTACTTTACTACTGTTTTGTTAAATATAAAATTTTATTAAAGGGTAAATCAAGGCTTTATATCATTATTACATTACTATTATATAAAAGCTTAAGATAATTTAGCGGTGTCTGTCTGGCAGGTTGACGGCCTCTCTTTATCAGTGGTGATAGTACTTACTTTGCTAAGAAGAAGTCCCGGGTTCGATCTTTTAGGAAATTATACTATGTAATTTGCTTGGTCTGGACCGGGGGGAGGCTTCGGCCGTGGCTAGTTACCACACTTTTAGCAAAAGAGGTATCGTTAAGCAAATACATTCCGCTACGATGCTGTGTGGAAACTCTTAAGCTGTAATAGTAGTGCCTCTTATCATATTAGCGCGTTTGGATGTTCACTTACCGTCAGATGTGACCATAGTCAAGTGCTTACCTGTAAGCTATAAAAAAAAGTCGAGTGCGGGATTGTCTTAGAGTTCTCACAGGTACACACAATGTATGGAATAGAAAAACTTTGAGACTGTTACTTTTTTCATAGTTTAATATTTAATAGACCTAATATTACAAAGCTGAAGAGTTCGATTCTTTGCTTGTGTTCAAGTTCGAACAAAAATTATGTCGTATATTAATATATACACATGTATGTACAAGAGTACTTTTGTGATTGTGTATATACGTTCTTAAACTTTACTATAACACGTTTTATAAATTGTAAGCCCAATGCAAATGTAAATTGTCATATATTATCATTAGTCATATACTAATGAAGTGTATTTTACTAATTAAAAACAGCTTTCCACTGCACATGCTAAATCATATCTAAACAATGGCAGCCATCAGACTAACAAATTAAAATAAGGTCGGATTACATGAAGGCATGTCTCGTTAAATGATCTTAGTCTGGCTTACCTAACGTTTTTATCGGGGTAGTCGTTTGGCTGTGATATCACTTCATGGTAGGTAATGATACAATCTAAGATGGTTGCGCGCCAACGCGGCGAGAAATAACTTACATTTTCTTTTGCATCTTCTACACAGCGTCGTTGGAACGCGATGTTTCTGCATGGCACATCTTTGCTAGTAGAGTCCCATCAGTTAAGCCAGTTTTCTAGTTAGTTTCTCAAGGTCTTAACATTATTGAGTTATGATAAGCTCACTAGTATATTAGTGTAAGTGCTCGCTTCACAAGAGGATGATCGTGATGGGAAAAATTGTGTTTCTAATTTGTCTAATTCACTGTACTTTTAGAGAGCTTTATAAAAGTTTTATATATATCATTGTAAGTTATCACAACTTCTTGTTCGAAGACTTAAGAGCTTTTAGGTTTTTAGTTTTTATAACACTTCCTATCTCTTTAAATTAAATATACAAGTTTATATCATGTCTCCTCGGTTTAACAAACAGTGATTACTAGTACATAAGTACCCTTTCCATTCCTTCACTCTCATAGTCTGACGCAGAACCGACGGCTTAACGAGCTCTTCGAGGTACGGGAGTGGAACATACCGCCAACTTCCCAACTTCGGGTAAATATTGAGAAAATCTTAATAAAAAACTCAATGTCAATTTTTTAATTGGCCCGACCCGGGGCTCGAACCCATGTCTGTAGTTGAACATACCACCTAAGATAAATGAGGCAGTAAATATATTTGTAAACTAACGCTAAATAAACTGTTTAATGTCATTTTCATACCTGAGATACCTGCAAGCTCGTGAACGCTTGTGTAATCCAGTGAAAAGCGCGTCAAAATCTGACCATCTTTTAGGAAGGTTAAATGGAAGTGAGATATTACCGTTCTCGTGGCAAATTCAATGTAGAAAGTAGCCTTATGTATGGTTATATGCCAGTGAAAGACCTTTAATATAGTTATATTAAAACAGACACACAAAAATTGTTAATTTTTTTTATGTAGTATTCTTGTAAATTGTATGTACAATAAAGTGGTTATAACAAAATGTTTGTCATATAATCATCATGTAATCTAGGCTTTGTGTCAGCACATTACACATCATGTCATTTGACGAGCAAACTAATTTTACTATTTGTTTAATAATGCAATGTTTCGATATTGGTATAGGTTTTATTTGGTATTTTTGGACTTTGGGTTTGAATGATAAATACGACAAACAATTCCATTAAGTGTCTGCGTGAAACAAGTGAAACTTTGGCTTAAAAAAATTAAGCTAAAGTTTCACTTCTTAAGTTAAGTCATCTCTTCAGTTAAATTCTGTAATATAGTTTTATTTAAGATGTATATTATAAAAAGTATTTAATTAATCTGAGTAAAGTGTGACAGCTCCTCTGATCCTTTGATCTGGTGGTTAGCATGTTTGACTACAGACATGAAAAGAATGAAAAAATCGATATAGAGTTTTCTATTAAGATTTTTGCAATATTTGTGCGGTGTGCTCCACCTCCGTGCCTCGGAGAGCACATTAAGCCGTTGGCCCTGGGTCTGATCTCCCTGCGGTTGTATCGTCCCGTGGGACGTTAACGGGCTGCTACTTACTTTTTTACTTATTAAAGTGCGACAGGGTAAAATAACTACTGTGCCATAAATATGACCAAAATTTTGTCGTAAATTAAAGTTTTTGTTTAAAATTAACGTAATTTTACAACGGTGATTGTCTTTTGCTTGTAAAACGGGTACCAAAGTAAAGTGTGACAGTAAAGACCCAATAGACTTAACTTATACATACACTCACTACTTACACACGCATAACGCGTAACGATAACTTTCCAAACGTGCCATAAGGGCTTTTACTTCAAAAGGAAACCTAGTTTAGTTATAATTTAAGAACAGATCGACCAGTGTTAATAATTACTTAAAATATCGGTAAAATTCACGGAACTGCGAATCTTCAAATCTATTCCTGTTCGCTTGATAAATTTGAAATTTGGCATACCGTTCTCGACGTAAACTCTCATTAAGAACGAGTTTCTACGTATACCCACGATAGGAAACAGCCTTTTAGATATGACATTCGAATATGTTTATACATATAATTAGCAATGCCCCGCGGTTTCACCCGCGTAGATACGGATCACGTGGAATTTACAAAAAATGTCATAAATGAAAAGCCGCTCGACCGATTTTGTGCAAACTTCCCATAAACCATCTGCTTAATAGTCCGAACAAAGCCTAAACATTTGGCTTGGATAGGTGAGCCCGTTCTTGAGTTATAAAATTACAACGAATGGTGGCATTGATATATATATATATATACAAAATATTATTTATGTTCGGTTAGGTGAGGTAAGGTATAATGTTACGAGTTGCATCGCGGCCGCGGGGCCGCGGGAGTGCGCAACAAGATCGGTACCGTGATCAATTCTCAAAGTCCAGCATGACTTATCTCCCACGGAAGACGGGGAAACATCACATACAACAACGACCCTAGGTGTCCAAGTCTAGACTTGTTCCCCTTTCAAAAAGCTTGACCTATAAATGGTGTATAAGTTGTTGTTTATATGTTATTTAATATCGATACTTAATTTTTTTTTTAGTTCATTTTTTTATTTTTACGTCCATGTATTAATTGCGACCTTTAAGGGAATGAATGGTTGGCAATGATATGTTATTTATTTATTTGACGTGTGTTTTAATTTATCCTTTCATCATACTTATAAATATGCCGCAACTCCGCGGCTCTGTGGCGATGCAACTCAATATTATACTTTATCTTACCTAACCTACCTAACCGAACATATTTTTGAAAGCATTTAGAGAATATAACATTATATGTTACTGGTATGAGTGTATATGTTACTAAACTACTCCTAAACGGCAGGACCGAATTTGTTGATCGATTTTTTGTGTTACCTTAGGTGGATTCCAAAATGGCTTAGATTCTAAACTCGATCCGATAAAAAACTAATTTATCCATATCTTTTATATAGATCATAAACTACAACGATAACATCTCCGGGAACAGCTAGTACTATATATATTTGTTATCGTATCCATATAATTTATAAGAAAATTCAAAGTTACATATCGGTGTATTCTCGGTTGAATTAATTATCAGAGTCAGTTGCTATTTGCAGTGCTACTCCGATATAACAAAACTGAGGAAAATTTTAAACGACAAAAAATATTCTTTATATCAAACTAACGGCCCGTCCCGGCTTCGCACGAGTAGACATAAATAGGTACAGATAATTAAGTTATAAGCATGATAATTAAAACGACCATGAATCACTAAATTAGAAAAAATTGTATGCTTATCTTAAAGTCTCCCTGTATATGTGTTAAAAAACTCGAAATATTCAATGTCGCTTGCGTCCACTGCGTAAGGAGCCGAGCGGCTACCTAGTTCATAATGGTGTACCCCCTTCTCCCGCACTGCCCCTCTCTGGTCGAGTTAGTATTTTTATTTTAAATTTCACGATATCTTTTGAATGGAATATTGGATTTCAATAATTCAAACAGTAATCATACAGTTCATTCAAAAAGTACTGAGACAGTCTTGAATATTAAATTTTTTATTTGTATATAAATTTATAAATGGTATGGATAACACTGTCTGATTTTGATCGGCGTTTATATCAATTTGTTAAATGTAAAAAAGTAGTTATAGTGACGTAACTACAATAATTAGACATATGGTTTTTTGTAGACATTGATATATTCTATTATATTATCGAACATTTTTTGTCCTATCATTAACACTCTTCACAGCGTATGCGATGAAAGACACTTTATGGCTATTTTTTTTACACCTTCGGTTGGTTTTAATAGGAATTTCTAAAGATTTCTATAGTAATCTAGTGACGAAGTCGCGAAGTCTAGTTCGCGAAGTTTTTTGTAGATATTGATATATTCTATAATATTGTCGAACATTTTTTGTCCTATCATTAACACTCTTCACAGCGTATGCGATGAAAGACACTTTATGGCTATTTTTTTTACACCTTCGGTTGGTTTTAATAGGAATTTCTAAAGATTTCTATAGTAATCTAGTGCTAAATATAGCCTATGTTACTCAGTGATAATGTAGCTTTCTAATGAAAAAAGAATTATTAAAATCGGTCCAGTACTTTTTCAGTTTATTCGTTACATACAAAAATACAAATCTTTCCTCTTTATAATATTAGTGTAGATGATATGTTATAATGCAGTTTTGTTACATAGACGTTAAGGTGGATTCATTTTAACAAAGACTGTCTTACGTGTCTTAACCTGTTGAGAAATTAAATAATTGATAGGATGAGTTATGTGACGACCTCGCTGGCGCAGCGGTGTGAGTACTCGGTTTGCTAGCAGAGGACTCGGGTTCGATCTCCGGTAGGGCGAATTTAGAAAATTGTGTTTTTTAATTTGTCTGAGTCTGGTCTGGTGGGATGCTTAGGCCGTGGCTAGTTATCACCCTACCAGCAAAAACGTACCGCCAAAACAAAGAGATTTGTGTTCCGGTACAATGCTGTATAGAAACCGTAAGGGGTTTATCGCCTCTTACCCAGATTAGCGCGCTTCCATCTTAGACTGTATCATCACTTACCATCAGGTGAGATCACATAAAAAAAGATTTTGAATCGAAACAATGGGCAAAAACAAACCCTGTAGCGATTTCAAACTCGTTATAAATAGTTTTTGATTAACATATTCGTAACGTAAAGGAATATTATATATTACATTAGTGTTTACAGAGCCCCAAAAGGTTGTTATATTAATAACATATTTTGGGACCCCTTTAAAGCTAATGAAGAATGTAATAAGCCTTTTCCTTACGAATTATAACGAATTTTTATCATGACAACAGCTAAATACATCAATAGCTTAATTTTATTCGAAATTCATTATAAACTCAATATAAAGATAAGAGAAAACCAAAGCGTTTTTTATTGGCATATATTACAGTATGAAATAAAACAAATTAACGTATATATTTTTTTTATTTTACGACATTCATCATAATTATATACTGGTAACCAAAAATATCACAATACAAAAAAAAACTTTTACAGTCGGAAATTAAGTTATTAACTATTTAAAGAAATATAATATTACTAACAAAAAAACAAACAAAAGAAGAACAACAATTAATTAAATACAGTAGGAATACAAGCTCGATTGCAATAGTAGATTAAATTACGATTTCATAGAAATTGACTAAAAATATTTTCACATATAAAAAACCAGATGCCTACGATTGTATGTGTGTGTATTTTAACACAGTGCGGCAATTATACAGCAGTAAGAGTCTTTCCACATTTAACCAATTTTTAATCGCGAATACCAGTTATAAACTGTGGGAATGAAAGAAGTATTTCAACCTAAATTGATACATTTTATTTAATTCAATTAACCATGATAACGTTATATCTAAACTTAATATTAACATAGTTTTATCTATGTTAATATTAAGTTTAGATATAACGAATGTAATTAAAATGCGCCATCGGAAGCAAATGAATATGGACAGCGATACTTATACGCTGTCCAAAGTACCACCTGGCCTTAGGTACCCGGTCACAGACATCAACTAAGCGAGATGAAATTTCTTTAAAAAAAGCTTTTAGCCTCAGGACCCCACGGTCTCAAGGTCTCCACACCGACAGGCGCGAATATGTATTCTAAGGCAATTATATTCTATATTTGCCCCTCTTGGCGTTTTCAGCTAATGATGCCGCTGCTCCCGCTGATTTGGAGGTCGCTTCAATGTGAGATGGTGAAATCGTATCAACACATGTAGCATCCCACACCAAAGGCCTTCTTTTTTTCCAAGGCATCAACGACATACCATCAGGTCCTTTGCCATCATCACATGCAATTCCATTCGGCTAAATAATAGGCGGCACGTTAATGGTGACAAGGGTGTATCTGATGATGATTCAACATAAATATAATAAATTTAAATCATATTAAAACGACAAAAAAAGCATAGTGAGGTCGAAGAATAACAATAATCTCTAATTTGCTCAGAAACATTTGACATGTTTTTTGGTACATTGTTTGTGAAGCTACAAAGGTGTAGCCATTGAGTGGCATGCAATAGTGTCTTACAAACCTAGGGCCGAAAGTATGACATCGCCACCCGCGTGATAAAACGCGGGTGGCAATGACACTTTCAACCCGTGGTGCGTATACAATACGTATTTCATCAGGTATCAAAAGTTCGATAAATACGTAAATAATAAAGTTTAAAATATTATGAAATATAGCCAAATATTTTGTGCACTAAATTAATCGAAAAGGATTGTGGCACTTTCGTCACTCAAAATAGCGCCGAAAGTAAGAATTTTCGATATGATTAAAATATAAACTATATACGTCTTATTATACAAATAGAAGTTAATTTTATTAAATAAAAAAATTAAAAATAATAATAATACAACTAACAATAAAAAATCAATCATAATATTTAAAAAAAAAACACAATAAATTATAATAATTATTGTACCACATCGTAAAATGTTCCTGCAATTCCATCTAATTTTTCAAATGATGTGGGTTCATCTCAGAGCAAGAGCACGGAGGGACCATTAAAAAATTAGGAATTTAAATTTTTTCTAAAATGAAACGCATAGTAAAGGATTTTTTTGATTAAACAAGACAGTTGAGTGTGGATAGACTCCGAATATTTTAATAAAAATGTAAACAAATTATATTACGTAAAGATTATCGGATATGTCTTCAAAACTATGATTACTGTAATATTGAATATCATAAGAGAAACTTAGTGACATATGATATAATTTTCAGTCTGTATGATAGCTTTTGAAATTGTGATATGGTTATTGCTTATACGAAAAGGTACTTTAAACGTTATACAAATAGGAACACGTTTTATATCTGTTTTAAATGTTCGAAAATATAATATTAGTCCGAGTCCTTGTATATAGACTCACCGAGTTATTATAAAAACATTCAAATATTCATAAAAAATGTTTTAAAGATGGCAATAATCGACATAATTTAGTAACTCGCCTCCTTGTGAAAGCAAAATAGCTTTGTAAATATAAATGGGGGAATTATTTTAATTTAGTTTATTCAATTCCTATTCACCTCCTCCCTAAATATCTTGTTTTAATTTTCAATCGTTAATAAAATACTTTTTTTATTTATCACTCAACTTATTTGTGGATGATACTTGATGTTAATAAAGTTTTTTTAATAATAACTTGTTATATCAATTTTATTAATTAATATTCGTATCTTTAAAGTATATAAATTTTATACTTTTAAGTGATATGATGTACAAGTTCAGTTCCTTCTTAATGTAATCTGTACATATAAAACACAACTGTTTTTACTTATGTCCGTTACACGCTTCGAAACCACCTACCCGATGTTCCTTAAACCGGGTTCATTAGAAAGGAAACAACGCGAAGATAGATTTACACCAGGGATCGGCAACCTTTTCTTATAAAAGGGCCACAAATGTTATAAGGATATTGTCGCGGGCAATAAATATTATAAGGATATTGGTGCGGGCTTCAAATGTTAAATGGATATTGGTGCAGGTCAGAAATATTACAAGGATATTGGCGCAGATTGGAAATGTTATAGGGATATTGTTCTGGAGCACGAATATTATGAGATCGTTGGCGCGGGCCACAAATGTTCCGAGATTATTGGTCTGTACCACAAATCTTATAAAGATATTTGCGCGAGCCACAAATATTATGAGATCGTTGGCGCGGGTCTCAAATATTCCGAGAAGATTGGTCCTAACCACAAATGTTATGAGTATATTGGTCTGGACCACAAATGTTATAAGAATATTTGTGCGGGCCACGAACGTTCCGAGAACATTTATTCTAGCCACAAATGTTATGAGTATATTGGACTTGACCACAAATGTTATAAGTATATTTACGCGGGCCGCAAATTTTATGAGGATATCGGCGTAAGCCACAAATATTATCAGGATTTTGGTGTAAGCCACAAATGTGACGAGGATATTTGCGCTGGCTATAAACTCCCCTCCTTTCCCTCACAGGCCTTGTTTTAGACTTATAAACTCACTTATTTAACAAGAGATCTTCAAACACATAATATTTGTGCTTAACGAATTTAGCAGTGTCTTTTCGCAATGCAGATGGCCTCTTAATGCGGACGACCCCATTTTATTTAATGATATCACTCACCGATTGGTTCAAATTATTAAAGATCAAACTCAAATTTCCTCAAAAAAAATTATTCATTATAAAAATATGAAAATTTAAAAATTGTTTCAGGTTTTAGTTATTGGTAGATACTATGATAAAATAATTATGATTAGAGACCATGATAAAGTAGAAAATGGGAGGCCCACTTGACGTGAAATCAACATAATTAACATTAAGTTAATTAACGCCGTTAATTAAATATATTTTAATTCTTAACATCCATTTTTTTATTATTATTTACGCTGTAGAAAGTAAAGAAAGGTTTTATTATAAAAAATATTTATGTTTAGTATTATGACAAAGTGGAATATGGAAGACCCACTTGACGCGCAATAAAAATTACTTATAGCAAGTAAATTTGTTGGTGTTCAATATTTTCATTCTTAAGATCCATTTTTACATTATATTGTATACCATAACGCTATATAAGTAAGTATAGTAAGGAAATTACTTTTTATAGCTTGAATGTGTCTTAAGTATTAAAAACCTTTTTTTGTTTTATTGTAACAAAGTAATCGCAAAAAGTATTGGAAAGAAGTTACCTTTTATAGATTTAATTGTAATTTTAAGATTTAAGATCCACCTTTATATTTATTGTAATACCATTTGCCGTAACAAGCATGTGAAGAACTCTTGATGCACTGTTAAAACCATTTCAGTGATCGGTGTGCAAAAAAATTTGTCAATGCTATAAAGATTTCACTTATTACTTTTGAAAATTGCAATATCCTCAAGATAAATTTGTTATAACTTTTTGTTGAAAGGTTGTTAATGTAATTAATTTATTATAATTTTCTAAACAGATGTCTTGCTAGTCGCATTGATGTCTCCGATGCTTTTGACACGGCGATGTCTTTTCTGTTTGACGAAGCTGTCATCGGACTTGGGTAGAGGGGAGCTCACCCTGTGAGCTTGTTCAGCCCTTTGTCCATATCTGGAAATAAATATACATTAATATTTTCAAGTTGATATCACTTAAACCTCTAAAAAATCATTGATAGTTTTATTTTACTATGTACAATCTTGTATATTTGGTACATTTACTATATGAACATCTTTACATAATATAAAAACTTTCGCTGTCTTTTACCTTAGATCTTTTAAACTATTCAAAAATGTGTGATGTGATGTCGTAACAAATATATTTTTGTGCGCTTAAATCATAAACGCTGGCTAAACCTTTCAGTTAATGTAATAGGGAATTTTATGTCGATAAAAATTCCGCGATGGTTTGTGTTTATATTTAAACGATAACCAACAGCAACCATATTTATATTTGACGTGTTACATAAACATATATTTCAGAAGCTATTTTATACTATACAGTAGTATTTCTTATTCAATTAAATACATTACATACGTTGTATATGTTATGTACTGCCATAAACAGCATTCCATTAAAATGCATAATGTAGAAAATATCAGGTCAAAGATACATAAACAGTAATGTTATAATAAATAATTAATTAAAATATAGCAGCTTGCTCTCTTAGTCGACGTGAGCCGAATTTACTCGAACAGACGTTGTATAGCTAAGCTTTTTAGATCAACCTCATTCAATATATATAATACTAACAATGCTCCGCGGTTTCACCCACGTAGATACCGAAAAAAGTAGTTATAGTGGTATAACTACAGTAGTTGGACGTAAGGTATCGCGGACTTTTTTTAATATTAAGAAATTCTATAATATTGTTGAACAATTTTTTGTTCTATTATAAATAGTTTCCGCAGCACACACGATAACAGATTTTTTATTACACCCTGGGTTACATTTTTGGATGTTTCTTGGGATCCCTATTTTTTTTGAGAAACTAATATAGTCTATGTCGCTCAATGAAGATGCAGCTTTCTGATGGAAAAATATATTTTGAAATTAATCCAGTAGTTTTTGTGTGAAAACGTTACAAACATACATACTTACATACAAAAACTTTCTAAGTTAGTGTAGACAAAATATGCAAACCTGTGTGTGATGGCAGACTCTTTGATGTCATTAAGGCGCGTCATACTGTCTCTTGTAGAAACGCTGGATTGAGAATACAAACTCAGAGGTGTATATATTGGTTCGTATTCTTGTAGTGTAGGCGGAGGAGCGTATGTCATACTTAATTGTGACAACGTACGAACAGCTATGGGAGGTGAGTATGACATGTAAGGTTGTGTTAAACTCATTACACTGGAACTCTCGCTGGAACTAGATGGAGATGGTCTGTCATGTTTCGGTTTTAAGGCACCCAGTGCCCTTGTAATTGAACCCTGAAATTATAAATAAATATTAACGACAGGCACTTGAACAAATTCTCTAAATTTGGAAACTACTACCTCAAATTTAGAATACTACCAGCATTANACCGAGGCGAACGTTCCTGGACCAAATCCAGGACATTTTAAATAACGGCCAGGTCAAGAGTACTCTAAACCGACGAACTTGTATGAAAGATTTAATGAGATTGAAAGAAGCGAAGGAGATATGCAAGGATCGTGGCAAGTGGAAGGATGTTGTCTCTGCCTACCCCTATGGGAATGAGGCTTGATGCTATGTATGTATGTAATCCCGACTGACATTCGCCGCGGGTGCAACCGCGGTCGCGCAACTTATATTTATAATTACCTACATAACAACACTATACGTAGATTAGAAAGATGGCGAATGGCTTAACCAATGGCGATGGAGTGGGAAGAGAGACGACGTGGCAGCGATTCGCCACGACATGCGTCGGGAAGTTTCACATCAAAAAATGTTAAATTTCTACACCCCCTAGTATTAACTTCTTAACACGGAACACGAAATCTTTCACACCTTTCACGAGAACAATAGATGGCACTCTTCAATATTTCGTAAATTAAACTAAATTGCTTAAAATGTGGTCATTAATTACTTTATAAAAAATCTGGTCCCACTGCTGGGCACAGGCCTCCTCACTCCGAAGAGCGAGGGTTTTTAGAGCANCCCGGGACTCGAACCCAGGACCTCATCTCTGTAGTCGAACATGCTAACCACTAGACCAATGAGGCAGTCAAATAAATACAATAGTGTGAAGTAACAATTAAAATATTTAATCAATACCTAACTATGTGTACTGTTTGGGGAGTATTTCTTAATTTATATATAGAAAAATTTGAAATTGTCTAATACTCAAAGATATATTTGTAAAAATGTCATATATATGCCACATTCCGGTGTCTTTTCAACATTAAGTGAAACAATAATGTTAATCACGTATTCATTTCTACTAGCTACACATTTGTTGTTCATATTTACCCTTAAACTGTGTCTTCGAGAGTCAGCGCTGAAGTCAATGCCGGGCAAACCTGTTGCAACTGATCTTGAAAACGGTCGCCCTAACATTCTAATTTGATGGCCAAACATATTCCTGAAAAATATCAACATTGGATCAAATGCTCTAATAAAAGTACAAATTTGAGTAATTAAATTCAGTAGCCAGATAGCAGTTAGCTTATTTATTTTAATAATTATTCCCTCAAATTTGCACTAAAGTGTTCAAACATTGGCTAACACAAAAAGCAGACATGCAAGGTTAATTATCTTTACAATGCTCTTAAAACTTGTTATTGAATTATATATTCAACAGTTATTTAATGCACCGATCTATGTGACAGTTCAACCGTATTTAAATATAGAAAGAGCTATAGGAGTTTGTAACACAAATCGGCATAGACACCAAAAGCATGATGCACTTGAAAATAATAAGAATCATGCTATTTGTGTACAAATGTGATGATAAAAAATAGCCTAAGATAAACATAAGAAACGATTTAAGGCACAAAGAATCATACCGCATTATATCAACTTAAAAAGAAATAAGTCTGTTATCAATTATTTATATGAAGTTAAATGCGATATTTTACTTTGCAAAAAGGAAGAAAACAACGACCGTAATCATAATGTCTAATATAGACAAGCATATCATTGTGTTTGAAATTAATAAAATCTCTTACGTATGGATTAAAATAAATCAATATGTTTATGGAAGAAAGAAAGTTGGTACGGACAGAGTGGACAAAGCCAGAAAAGTGCGATCTAATGATGATGACAGAGAGGCATTCATGACGTATCGATAAAATGGTTTACCGTTCTGTCTGTCTCGATGCAAGGATCGCCAAAGTTAGGGATGATGGTTAAGAAAAGAAATTGGCTCGATATCCCATAGGATTTATCTTTTTATAAGGATTTATTCACATTTATATGCCAATTAATAATGTTACATTAAAACTAGTACACCGTTCTCAACTTTACAATATGTATGTATACAAGTCAAAAACATAGTTATCTTACAATATTATTAAATACTATTTATTGTTATAATCCTAAAGCTATTGTGAATGGTTCTGTTTTTATGTCTAATGATATTTTAATGAAATTCAAACTGGTATTATGTTTTTAAATGTGTGATTAATTAAAATTAAACGTTCGTAGGCTAATTAATATATTTTCGTAATAGGAGTTTATTATCCCTCTAAAACAACATCAAGCATTTAATGCTTTTATGTTGATACAAGCTACTTCGTATTGTTAAACATTTACTAAAATTACCAAATTGATTGTTTTCGAATAACATTAAATGTGAGAATTCTAAACTACGGCACGTCGGAAAGTTTGGGGCACACGGAGAGAGAACACCGAATCTAACATAGACGTAGGCGAAGGGACGACAAATAGTACTGTGAAGTTTTCCATTATGAACTTTTCGTTATACTTTACTTACAAACCACGACTCCTCCTATTACTTATCAGTCTTCACCGCTCGTAAAGTTTTTTAAATGAATTTACAAATGAGCAATCGGAAGAAACAGTTCTAAATGTATATCGCAACAGAACATTTACTTTCGTGTAAAAATAGCACATTTACAATTTTTTTTTGTGGAAATTTTACATAGGTACAGAGTTTGTAAGAACATCGAAGCGACAATTATTTCCTGAAGGATAGCTTTTTGACTTTTTTTGGTTTATCTTTGTTTTGTGGACAACATGGATGCTCGGGCAGCTTCCACTTGCAGTTCTTCCACCTGGCAAAATATCGTATACCTGCAGGATTGCACCTCATATTATAATCATCTACAGATTGCACACCTACGGGGTTGTGACGGTGACTATGCATTCATGCAGTGCATTTCTCCTTATGCTCACTGATTTCTCGTGTTATTTGCATTGCAACAATATCTTTAACGTGGTATAAAGTAGAAAATTTTGGATTGCTTAATTTATGTGAATATCGAATAAATTGTCTTTTCTTTGTATCTCGTGTAACTAATAATACAGTATTTTTTGTTGAGATTTACTTATAATACTTGTATACGTTAAATATTTTATTTTATAGATATGATTTATGGCAAATGTTAGATACGAAATACTACATAACTTAGCTCAATTGTGGTCATTGTAATAGTTTACCTTGCTGGAACAACTAGTGCATCAAACTCGGCTACCAAATGTCTTCGTATTATACTCTTAGATGGTGGTATTCCTAGAGCAGTGGCCATTGTTTCACCAGTGAAAGATGGCTCTAGTACAACCAATCCGCCATGTACACCGCTATCTACAAATACAGATTTGTTACAAAATTGCTATCAATGTTTTCCGAATTAGCCCTTATCTATAGTCAGTTATTGGTTATCAATCGTTAATTGGTTTGTTCGATCGCTAATTGTTTCATATGAATAATAACCGCACAAAATAAAGGAGTTACTCTAGTTTATGTTATGTTTTTACGGAATATATCATTCGTAATATTAATTTACCTTTAAGATTGTCAGCGAATTCCCCTAAATCGATGTTATGTGCCCAGCGCATGAATCTTTGATTGGTCCACACAAGAGGATCTGCATCTACATTTTCGCATTGGTGTCGCCTTACTGCTAGAGCCTGTTTAAGACGTTTACTTGTAGCTATTATTGCATTGTAACTTAGAAATATAGTGACAATTTTTTGTTTAATCTTTAACGTATTACTATAATGTATGCACATATTAGTCAAGAATAGTTTCGACTACCATTTCGAAGGAAAATATCTAAATACAGATATGTATATTTATTTCTACATTAATTTACAAAACAATTATTATACTAAAATACACTATCAATAAATGGATTAGTTTATATATCAGTGAAATATACTCATTTAAATTATAAGGTCAAATGTCATCGTATCTTTATTTTTTTTTTATTGCTGACAGTGTAGCGCTTGAATGTGATCTCACCTGAAGGTAAGTGATATACCACTTACGGTTTCTACACAGCATAGTACCGAAACACAACCTCTTTGTTTTAGCGGTACCTCTTTGCTGGTAGGGTGGTAACTAGCCACGGCCGAAGCTTCTCACCAGTCTAGACTCAGAAAAATTTGAAAATGCAATTCGTCCTACCGGGGATCGAACCCGGGACCTCTGCTAATAAGGCGAGTGATCACACCACTGCGCCAGCGAGGCCGTCTAATATGTTATACACTAAAATTTTATCTACTATGTCCATAGTAAACTTTGATATCATCTAACCAATGTGCCACAAACCCTTTTCATTAGTCATTTTATCATTCACATTCATTCAAGTTATTTTTTTCGCAATAAAATTAAACAAAATAAATATGAATGTTTTTTTATTGCGATTAATTTTTCAACTAAATGAAAATGTAGTCAGTATTTATAAAAATCTCCAACGAATATGACACGAAATGTACAAATGTCACTTAGGAATTTAAAAGAGGCTCGAATAAGAAATGATTAATGACATTATCATAACGGGGGTCGCAGCAACACGAAACATTACATAAGGGCGGACACAGATGGGCACTAAAACAGTTTTTTGAGTTATTATAAATTAATTTATACAAAGTCAAGTAATTTCTCTTAATTTTAAGTGTTTTATCGAGGACAGATTAACGCTAGATTTTGCCAGAAGGTACAATCAAACGCGCTAACTTGGAAAGTATTTCACAATATCAATTTACTAGCACATATCGAGCACTCGTCTTTGTTGAAAGTATGATAAAGGCACAGAGAAATTAAAAATACAGTTTCCTATACATAAAAATATTTTTTAAATGCTTTCTTAACAATAATCATATATAACTAAGAAATTACTTCATAAGTAAATGTAATACCTATTTTTTAAAGTATTAAATCATATAATGATATTCAACGCTTACAAAAATAAATGGTTATAACTTTAGGTACCGTATGCGTAAATATTTTAAGATATTCACTCAAGTTGAACAAGAACAGAATGTAGTAATGTACATATTTATATTTTACTTTGACATTTTCTTATTTTGTCAAAACAATTTCGTCTGAGTTAGGCCTAAAGAGCTTCCTTCAACCATTTGTTTGCTTTTGCTTTATCTGTCTTCGTTTAACGCGAAACGAACTGCGTGTTTATTTTGCGAATTAAACAGATTTGAGGATAAAAATAACGTTTTCCCAGAGCTTAGATTTTATGTCCATAAATCATTTTCGTGAAAACGACTACGTTTAAGTGAAAATAACATAGCATAACATTAAGATGGACCGATATTATTGAAACATGATATTTAAATCATTAGTGCAGTTAATGTATTTTTATAAACGTTGTTAATTACTCGATAACCCTTTTCCCTAGTCTTATCAATAAATATATAAAAATAACTATCTATTTTATAATAATAACCAAAAACTTTGGTGAAGACTACCTTAATAAAAAATATATAAAATGTGAGTTATTTATATATACGAGTATATACTGAGTTTCCTTACAATATCTTCTTGGTAGGATCAACTTTTCGAAGTGTTTGTTTGATTCAAAAGAATCTACTAAAAATATTATTATTGCGATTTTGTATTTTCATATGTTGTAAATAGAAATTTAGACATTCATCTCACGATATCTCCAAAACGAATTACACAAAAGGAATATGTATGAGAGAGATGTGGATTTTTCCATATTCTTACAAAATCGCGATAAATAAGCAAACAACTTGACTCATTACGCGATCTACAAAACTGTTCACGGGATTGACTTGAAATTCTACTAACATATTCATTTCGCTATGTAGAAGATAAAGATTAAATAAAGAAATAACAATCTGTTTTCTGATAGTCGAGGAACGATTCTGAAAAAAAATATATTATAATAATTACACCTGCACTTACCTGTCTATCATACTTCATTATCCTGAGTAGATGAATGCCATGGACAATGGACGCCTGATGGAACTTTCTAGTGACACCAAGATATTTCTCGAGTTCCTTCTTGCTGATGGTATCTAGCATTCGGGCATCTACTAGATTTGTCACGAATGATTCAGCATACTGTTGGCATATTATTAGAATATTCAAGTATAGAACTGAGCCGAAATTACATGACAAATATATCCGATACAGCTGGTAGGACTTTGAATACACATTATTGTGTGATACCCTTTGTTTTACGAAATAAACGAAGAAAGAAGTATAACCTTGCCCGCAGGCATTTAGGTCTTTAGAAATGCTAGCTGCTGCCAAGGTAGACAGCAAAATACCTAGTGGCTTATTACCTAGCCGCTAGTTGTTTTGGAATACAATGTTTTGCTGGGCAGCGCGTCATTGCTGATATGCTAATTAGCTAGGGCCGAAGTCTTATACTAGTCAAATTATAGCGGAATACTTAAAGAAAAAACTATTATGAAGCCTTGAAATACGAATTCCTTCAGTTAAGACCGATAAAAGGTCGACATCGTCGTATGCCGATATTTCTTATGCATATATCTATGATTACGACCACCTCATTGATCTAGTGATCAATTTGTGATTCGCCTACAAATCAGAAGGTCGCGGTTTTGATTCGAAATTGATCTGATATTTTGGGTAAAGGTATTTCTCGTATTGGCCTAAAATTATGGAATTGGACGTATGTTATTCTCCCGGGGAATACGTTAAGCCTTAACCCCAAAGTTAGAACTTTCTGGGATAGTGTCAGATTTGCCGTCTCATTGGTATATGAGAGTGAAGGAACAGAGAGTGCATTTGTGTTTTCACATAAATCTGCTATAATATTCTTTACGCTGATGGCTAATTTTATGCGTGACTTTTCGTTTCTGATCTATGATTAGAAGTGTACCTGTGCCAGGCCCAAATCAGGCAACCATTCAGCTGCAACCCAAGCGTGAGTGAGCTGGCCAATGCTGGGGTTTCTCACGAGATCTGGACGGCGCCTCTCCTCTATCGCCAACCGGAGTTTCTTCCTGTGCATCGGCTGGTTGATCCCCAAGCCGACCTCGAGGTCCGTGTCTGTGAGCTCGAGCAGAACCTGCCCATTCAAAGCACGGATCTAGAAAGAACCAAAACACAATATTTGACGCTTCTATTGCGTCAACTGCTTACTATACTTAAATACTGATAATATAATATACTACATGCATTAATTAAAAGTAACTATATAATAAATGTAGAATAATATGGAGATGAACATGATGATACAAGAATCAAATAAGGATTTATGTGTTTGTAATTTTAATAAATTGATATAGATAAAGTTAATAATATAAAAGATAACATGAAATTCGAAGATCATATATTAATGTTTTAGGCAGGCATAAAGAAATACTTTCTTAAATATAATAATGATGTTATTACTTTTGCCGATGGCGTAATACAATATTAGCCTTGTTTTAATAAAGCCCAGTTGCGCTCAGTTCAGAGAGCCGCGTAATATGATTTTCATATAAAATATGGCGCCCTCGATGCTGACGATGTAATATGAAAAACCCGTAATAATGTCACGTCTATGAGCTGTAACATGAAATGTGATTTATCAATTCAGTAGAAATCTTTTACAACTCTTCATACACTGCATATAACCTTGGAGAAAGACATCAACTTAACGCAAGTAACGCGTTGTATTGAGTATTTTTTAATGTTGCGTAAAACAGTTTACATATTATAATCTAATCTAGCGAATGAATTTAAGTAAGCTAACACTCAACAGTTCTCAACACAACGCATTAGTTATTTGGATTGCTTCGTCTTTATGGTTATATAGCACTAATAGACCGCAAGCCGATGGAAAAAATTAACAAGTGAAATGACCCAACGTGAATAACGCTTAGAAGGCTGTTACTATATCATAATATAACTCTGAGCGCTATGTCGTCATTTCTTAACGGTACAGGTGAATACACGAGTAAAATACTATTTTTTTATCCTAATATTTTTATTTGTTACCATTTACAATGTACGGCTATAAGTTACAACGTAATATTTTATAACATTATACCAAAAGAAAAGTTACCGTGCATAAATTTATGATCTTACAGCAATAGTAACTCAGTAAATCCTGAAATTTTGATAATTGCTGTAAGATCACTTTATTTAAAGCAATTTTTTTGATCAAATGTTATAAAATGTTATCATTGTAGCTTATGATAAAAAATAATTGTTTACTCGTGTACCGCTAAGAAATGACGACATAGCGCTCAAAGTTATTTTATGATATTGTAACTCCCTCCTAAGCGTTATTC
This sequence comes from Elymnias hypermnestra, assembly GCA_015832385.1. Lineage (NCBI taxonomy): Eukaryota > Metazoa > Arthropoda > Insecta > Lepidoptera > Nymphalidae > Elymnias > Elymnias hypermnestra. The sequence goes on from JACTOM010000023.1 coordinate 71,106, forward strand.
ACGTTTGTACATTACACTTGTTAATTTTTTCCATGGGCTTGTAGTCTATAACCCAACTAAAGACATCCTACATTGAACCTTAGGTTAACTTAATTATTTTGTTATAACTTTGTTGGAACATTCAATTATCTGACAACGCAGTCGTAGAACGAAATTCTTTACGATCCATAAATATTTATGCTATAAATATTGGTGTTGGACTGGATTTGGAATTGAATTCCATTTGTTGTTCTTCGATATAAAATTATAACAATATTAATAACATCTCTACGTTCTGAACCGATAACAGACGTGACTCGAATAAACAAATGGCGTGATGAATTTATTAAAGGACAGGGTTGCGACTTCATTTCCATATAAATGTGGCGGAATTATTTTTGAGAATAATTTATAACTCAAATATTTCTATGATAGTCTACAATCATCCCTCTAATTTACACTTAACTAAAATTTAATAATGACGTTATAATATATTTGAATATCAGTTGAAGATCACAAATAGATAATATTTTATTATCACTTTAGCCCTTAATAAGCTTGATGATATAAAAGTATTGATTACGTACTTGTCAAAAAATACCATGGTAGTGTGCTTCTAGACAGTATTGTGCGTATTAACTTAAGTTAAATTTGACATTGTTACGTTATTATTTATTGTAAAATATATACAATAGCTTTGCAGAAATCCACGATAAGTAAGAAAGGTTGTGAAACATTACATTGCAAGAATCCGTGATTTCATTTTGTGGAGTTTTATACGAAATTCACTATACACATGTTAAAAAATATCGGATTAAGCACAACTAAACTCAATATTGTGTAAAAACGTAAAGCCTTTCGACCATTGTCCAAATTGGGACTTTATTTTATATTTTATGATGTTTTATTGAATGGTCGTCCACTTACCAATCAAGTGTCACGTAATATTTCTTAGGATAATTTCAAAACCTTCTGGTTAGAAAAATAAATTATAACATATATTCAATAATCTTTCGATTTGTGACTATATGAAGATATGTATCTGCATATAGTCACAAATCTTAACTTATTTTGTGTAAAATACTGTTTTAATTAGAAAATATATCTGATTCAAACGTCTTTGTCGCTCAAAAATTTAGTCTATTTTATTTGTAGACAAAATTTTGCCGACTATTCATTCTGTAGACTCTTTGTCTACAGGTTTTGCTGCAAAGTAATTTTCTTAGTAGAAACGAAAGTATTACAAAAGAATAGCTAGATTATGTAATAGATATGTTAACTATGTAAATTGAAATCGAATTGGTATATTCAATAAACAAAACAAATTATTCAAAAACATCTATTACTCTAATTACAACAATAACAACATAACCAAAACGGGAACAGGCGACATGTTTTTAATACTAAGTGACTGTCCTTGCAATTTAACTATCGACATATGTATGATACATATAATAATATTTTGTTAATTATTTATTTGCAACGACAGTCCTGTCATTCGTTGACAATTATGTCAAACGCCATAAAGTTTTATTAAAAAAAGTTTATAATGTCAAAAGTACTAAGAAGGTTACATTAGAAAAGTTATTATGCTGGTGAATTTTTCTTAATATTCACGATATTTTATGCAAGTTTCTTCTTTCGTAAGAACTTTCTCCTGACTATAAGACACGCAATAAAAAAGAATTAGTGAAAATGGTCCAACCGTTCACACGTGATGCTGTGCCATAGGGAAAAAGGGACTCAATATTATATATATATCTCCCGTGCAGTTAAGATTATTTTTGTCATTTATCGTTTTGTTAATCTAAGCCATTCTCGAATCCACCTGAAGACACATTAAACATTTCAACAAATTTGGTCGAGCTGTTTAGGAGGAGTTCAGTAATATACATTCACACATAAGAATTATATATGTCAGATATAGATTTTTTGAGCTTACCTTGCCACTTTTCACATTGTCGGCGACTGCAGCTGCATATTGTGGCATTCCAAGAGCAAGTTCCAACCACGCAATAATGGCAGGGGCGCGCCATCTTGACACAGGCAGGGAAGCAGCTTCGCGTAATGCTGCTTCGCTTCCAAGAGGAGACCACGCCCGGCTTGTGCTTCCTGTACCAGCATATATTGGCTCTGTCATAAACAATGACATAGGTTAATATACATACATTTAAATACATAATTCTTTGTGCATCACTAAAAATTTAACACCAATTTTTAAACGTCTTAATTACTTAATCTAATACAAGGTGATTAACTGCGCTTAATATAAAAATTTTGTATTTGCAAAAATATCTAAAATAATTCTAATATTATATGTATTCTAAGGATAAGTAAATGACAGCCTATTTTTGTCCCACTGCAGACCTCCTCACTCTTAGGGCAGAGGGGTATTACTTATACTACCTTCAAAAATAAAATAATAAAAACGTTTAGAAACTCCAATCAATAATTCGAATAGATTTAATGTTTATATACGTATTTTCCTTTGTATTTTTCTTTACTTATTACATTATGTATAAATAAATATTTGTACGATCTATTCTTATTGCATGATGTGGCTTATAGGTATAAGTGAAATTACATGTTTTGCATTACCTTTATGTATTTAATAGTTTAATTTTCTGTTCATGTGATTTTGTTTATTAAATAAATAAATAAAGAAATATCTGGGAATGTTATACATATATGGAAATGCGGCTTCCTCAAAATGAAACCTTCATCGAAAAATATGAAGATAAAGGATTTTGAAAGGACAATCAAGCACGTAAGATTTTGTGTAAAGAGAAACTTAGTGGTGCTAGCCATGCATTTGAACCCACGACTTCGGTAATTAACAATCAACGCATTTTATCATTAGGCCATCACGGCATTAACTATACTGATGATATATATACCTATATATAACCATCGACAAAAACCAATTTAAATTCTGAACATACAAAGAGCAGTATTTATTATGATTTCATTATTGCCCGAGATTTCATTATTGTAATTTTTATGAAATAAATATTTTTTTGAATTTTCAATTTTTCAAATATTTTGATGACTACGTTTTTGTACACGAGGTAAAAATAATTATGTTTAATAAGATCCAGTTATTACAGCTTCTACATATCTCAATTATGTGGGAGAAGAGTTTGATATTAATCCAAACATTCAGGTATTAGTGTAATTAGAACAGAGAAAAATAAATTTTAATAAATTCACCGCTCTCGTGTCCACTGCTAACTGCACTTCCAGATTTTGTACGATGACGGCTACGAGCAAATACCCGGGAAATCGATCCCCAAGCAGATCCTCTTCCTCGACCAGCTTTAGAGCCACCTGCACGTGTTCTTATGCCAACCATTCCAGAGTCACATTCTCCAGGACTTGATAACTGCTCTACTGACCTATAGAATAATAGTAAAGGATTCTAATAGTTAGAGAGAAAGTTCGCATGTTCGCTCAACTTGAAGTCGATTTACGACTTTGCAAAAGTTTTCCCGATAAATAAACTAGTTAAAAATTAACAATTTATTTTAAAAACCAGATTTAAAGGTTTGAATTATTTAAGTTTTTTCTTTTCCAATGAAATTTATAGTTCTTACTATTCTTTACGGGACAACAATGATGTTCTGAATGAATATTTATGATTTTGTACATTTCCATTTTAACCTGTATAGGAGCTTTCAAAACAATTTTCATTAATCTTCCTTTCTGAGTAAATGTATTAAGCTGGAAGTTTATTGTACAAACATAGACAAGACAGTTTTTATTTTTTGCTATTTTATTATGTATAATCATTCGATATTTTGTCTTTTAGGTAAACTTATTAACTTTAGGTAATTATGATAATTTCTTCGAGAAATACAAAATTATATATGTAAAACCATAAAACAAACGTCAATTTATAAAGTTTAGCACTAGAACCAGATGTCTATATTACAAGTTATAAAAAAATCAATCAATTCCTGCGTCATCCAGCATAAAATATGCTTATTTTAAAGAAAGAAATCCTGAAACCTTTTGCGTAAGCTTACATTAGATAGCGCTGTACAGTTTTCCGCAAAGAAAGTTTTAGATCATTTAGTTTATTATTCAAAATTATATAAAATCATGCTAACATGTGAAGAATTTAATCTTGAGCGAATGAATAATAAAGTATTTTATTAACCACTGAAAATTTGAGCAAAATATATATAGATTAAAGTGTAAACTGATAGTAGTAGTTGAAAAAGAGGTAATAGAGACTCAACACCGTACTGTAAGATATGCATTTTATGCCAATGCAACTTACTATACAGATTTATACATCCAAACTTTTTTTTATTGCTGTCAGGTTAGCCCTTGATTGTTATCGCACCTGATGGTAAGTGAATCTAGTAAGAGGCGATATACCTATTAGGGTTTCTACACAGCAACGTACCGGAATACAAATCTCTTTGTTTGGCAGTACGTCTTTGCGCTGGTAGGGTGGTAACCAACCGCGGCCGTCCACCAGTCCAGATTCAGACAAATTATAGAAAATACAATTTCTTAAATTCGTCGTAACGGGGATCGAACACATCTGCTAGCAAAGCGATTACATGCACCACTGTACCAGCGAGGCCGTCAAAGCTATGGTTTGATTATGCGTTGTATTTTAAAATGGCAAAAAGCCGTGGCCGAAAATTGGAAAATCAATTTCATAAATTTTGCCTGTCGGTAATCGAAGCCAAATAGTTCGTCAAAACTTCTCTGGTGGATACGAAAAGATTTTGTGTATCATTTTGACTGTGAACATAACCCTGGACTCTTTGAGGGTGCTGACACACACACTGTATTATTATTCGTAGGGAAAGAATTATATTTCGATTTTATTTCCTCTTATATTTTTATATCCCCTTCCTAACAAAAATTATGGTTAGTATATTTCACTCCATTGAAAGAGAACAGAGGAAGACGAAATATTCAATACCTATTCAATTAAAATATGGGACACATTTGAATGTTTAATATATTTCAAAATGAAGTGGTTACTTACTACAGAAATGCAATCCTGGTGACAAAACTGTTTTTTTTTTGTCTAATTTACTAACATCGTTGTTCGTTGTACGCCTTTGACTTTAACCTAACTAATATTTTGTGAAAAAATATCTAACGACTTTTGAGAACTTGTTGTAAACTTAAATTCGTGGCTTCATTTTTAATAACTTAATGTTTTTTTTACTTAACGAATTTGTTAATTTCTTCAATTTTATATGGAAAACATTCGATATTCCCTAAAGGCCCTGCGTTTATATTATTTAAGGTATTAACGAGTAATGCTAATCTTAAACAATGTTGTTTTTAACAAAATATTAAATATCTTATAATAAATTCTTCGAGCAAACAAAGCAATTGTTTTTGTACTTTATAGAAAAAGTTTGAAAGTCCTTTCACAGTAACCTTTCATAACGAAGGCATAATTTTTAATAGTAGGATCATAAAATTACAGTATAAAATGTTGTAACGTGATATTTACGTCCATAAAGTTAATATTAAATATGAAAAAGCAGTCCACGGCATAATTTCTACTCACTTCAATATTAAATTTGTTTCCGGGCAAGTTCATTTAAATTCAATTTCGCACTGTTTTTAAACTGTATTTTGTATCAAAAGCTTTGTTCGTTAAATTAATTAATCCGTGAAATATTTCATTGTATATTTTAAAATCAAATTTATAAAAGTCGAAATGAAATTTACACCAGTGCAAATTAACATCTTTTGTATATATTTCTTACTACCTATGACCGTGACTTCGTCCGCGTGGAATAGCGTTTTTGATTATCATTTTTAATAATTTAGGCAAAAATTTTACAAAACCATTTTGTAATGAAATACTGAATCAATTTAAAATGAACTTTAAAATAAAATTGGTTCAGTAGTATTGTCGCGAAAGCGCAACAGACGGACCGAGTTACTTTTATAATATTAGTAAGGATTGTTATTTTATACCATTGAAGAAAATACTTTTACAAACTTTGAATATTACATTTATTTATATCAAATCAACAGCCTTAAGTTTCAACTTATATATCACAATTATAAAAGTCATATAAAGAAAACAAAATGAATATATAATATGTATTACAGGCGAATGTTCGAGAGATCGCAATGTCAGAGATGAAGCTGTCTAATGTACATGTATTTGGAATACAATAAAGAATATTATTATAATATAATAAAGAATATATATATTTCGCCTATTTTCATAGCATATTGTTATGGGGTAAGGCGGTGGATGTTCTAATCATCTTTATATAACAAAAAAGAGCCATATTAAGACCTCGTGCATCTCTAAGAGATAAATTTAAAGAAACATCAATTGCCAGAATACCGTTGCAATATATATTAAATAATATCTTATATATCCGTGATAATATTAACTTTAACAACAATAAAAGTGAAATACACAATTTTAATACTAAAAATAAAAACAAACTTGTAATCGCTTATTTCAGAGTGAAGAATATTCAGAAATCATTTGTCGGGTTGAGCATACGCATATTTAATAAGATACCGCAGACAGTTTTAGAGTTACCATCGCATAGTTTTAAGAAATATGTCAAATACATACTTTTACAAAATTTATCAGAGTGTTGATGATTCTTTGAGCAATAAAAATGTTTGGACTTGATTCCAGTTGCACACAGAAACAAAATATTAGTCATTGTAACATACACAACTATTTCTGAAAAAGTAGCCGTTGAGTTTCATGCCGGTTTCTTCTCAGCGGAATCAACTTTCCGAACCGTTGGTAGATTTGTTACCAACGGACAGACTACTGACGATTCATAAGTGATTTTTGAACTTACTTGAATAAAGAATATTTTGTTTTTTATTTTATACTATTGTTTTAAATATTTTTATGTACATAGAATAAAAATATTGAACCTGGAAAGAGAAGCAGCATCAATAGACCGGGTGAAAGACGAGGCGCTGTTATGTGGCGACAGTGTTGGGCTGCAATCACGCGGTGTACTCACTGCAACAAAATTAGTAATACAAATCTCTGTAGAAGACTCAACGATACAAAAAGTTATGGAACTATCTATATATATATTTATTTATTTCTTTATTGAACTACACCACACTGAAAACGAATAAATGAATAAAAGGAAACAAACTAAATTAACAGTGTCGCACAATAGGCGGTCTTATCGATTTGAAGCGATTTAGGGAAGGAAATAAGGTCTAGAGTATATAGCTAGGTACTGCTACAGAGAAAAAGAATATAAATTTAAATATATAACAATAGAAAACATATGTTGTCTGTTAAACAAGAATTTAGTGAGACGTAATTGAGAGGGAGATATAATAATTTTTAACCATATTTTTTAGACTGTCGAAGCATGTTGCACTCCACTATCACATTTATAAAATTGATCCAAGAGAATCGCTATGAAAGATGTTAAGAGCGGTTAAAATAATGATACTTCACTGTGTATACATATACGAAAACTTGTTAGACGTCCATAAAAATATTGACTCTTTTACGAAAAAAAGTGAATGCACCTCATATAACAAGAAATAAAAATTCAATTAGAAAAGAAAACTATGTATTGTAATTTGAAGGATTACTTAGACTAAAAAAGCGTGGAAGTGAATAAATGGCTCGAATCGAAACAAAATAAATCAAAAATCATATTAATGATGAGAAAAAAAGATATCCGCCTAAGTTTGTCGTGGGGTCTTCTCCGAACAGGGAGCGAAGGAACTTTCATAACTTTACATTCGAAGTGATTCTTTATCATCGTTAATCGTACATTCGAAGTAAAATACATTTGACGATTCAAAAGTGCTGTCAAAACCCTACTTAAACAAAGAAATTTTTATTTTTTATTTATAAAACCATCTGCCAACCCGTAGTGGAGCAGCGTGGTGGGTCAGTGCTCTTAAAATCCCTCTTTCCTATGAGTAAGGAAACCTGTGCCCGGTAGTGATATGTTAAAGGGCTGCAGGTTACCTTTTTGCCTTATATTGCTATTAATAATAATGCTTAAAAACATATCGATAGTATAAATGGTAGTACATTGAAAATTGAAACATTGTCTTACATATTTAATGTATAAAAAAATAAAATACATGACTTTTTATGCATCAAGGGGTATTTACATCATCTTGTAAAATTTTTCTTCATATAGATTACATAACTTTGGTTTTTTGGTTGAAGTCGCGAATAAGCGATAAGTTGGCCTATTTGTGCTGTTTGTTTACTATGTATATGTGGTATTACTTGTTTCATGTTTCAATAAAGAATATTCTGACTATTCTATAGAAGGATTTTTGGTTATTTGCCGAGTCGAAAGCTTATTTTAGCTTATCTCCAGTTGTCAGAAACTAGACGGTCACTAGAGGTATTACAATTTAGATCGAGTCTTTGTCCGGCATTGTCTAAGGTTATCTCGTCTTCTCAGGAGCTGAGTGGTATGTAAATTAACTTATGTTGAAACTTGGATTCAAGATATTTTGCAGAAATCGGAGGACTTTCTAGAAATAGATAAACTTAAGTTCATATTACGTATGTTGTGTGAATAGAATGTAGATAATACTTGTAAAATGGTTTTCTTTAAACGATCACCTAAAGCAAATATTAATTTAATTTTGCTATTAATATTATAACCTCGTATGTTTACATTTATGCACTTACAACTATTATATTTTGCACTTTACACTAAGGCATTATATTAGGTATATATAGAATTGCCTGGCATGTTAATAAAATAATTTTGTATATATATGAAAAATATTAATGTAAAAAAAAAAAAAAATAATTAATGTTATGTATTTTAACACGAATATCTTAATTTCATTTAAAAGTTTAGGTTCGCAATAGATGGCGCTGTAAATATATTTTACAACTAATTTAATTAACGTGTTAATATAAAAAACTGTCTAAACATCAAGTGTCATTCACTACTACAACATTTACTTATACTTGAGGGGTTAGTTACGGATCGGGAGCATGGTTGCTGACTATGGGCCTCATTCGGCAGCTCAGAGTCACTAAGCGTGCGTTGGAGAGGGCTATGCTTGGAGTTTCTCTACGCGATCAAATCAGAAATGAGGAGATCCGTAGCAGAACCAAAGTCAGCGACATAGCCCTACGAATCGCGAACCTGAAGTTGCAATGGGCGGGGCACATAGTCCGACGAACCGATGGACGTTGGGGCCGAAAGGTGCTGGAATGGCGACCCCGCACCGGACGACGCAGTGTAGGAAGACCCACCACAAAGTGGACCGACGATATAAGGAGGGTCGCCGGTAGCCGCTGGAGCCAGGCGGCGCAAGATCGGGCCTTGTGGGCATCATTACGTGAAACCTAGGTCCAGCAGTGGACGTCCATCGGTTGAAGCGACGATGACTTGAGGGGTTTAATAAAACCTATTTTAATATTGAAAATGGAAATAATAGTCATATAAGTACAGTAACACCCAACTGCTGCACACAGGCCTCCTGACGCATAGGAGAGGGGGTTTTTAAAGCATAGACCAGCCACGCTGCTCCACTGCGGGTGAGCAGGCATAGTACACAAGTGCACTCTCTATTCCTTCACTCTCATAGTCCGATGAGACGGGAATTCGACAAAACCGGAGAGAGATCAGGCACATTCATTCAACTTCCCAACTTCGGGCTAATACTCAGAAAATCTTAATAGAAAACATAATATCGATTATTGTATTTACCCGACGTGGGTGTTCGATTCAGAATGTCATGTCTGTAGCCGAACGTGCTAACCACTAGACCAATGAGGCAGTTGCTATGGCAATATTATCAATGAGGCAATATTAGTTCATCATCATCATGATGATCAACTAATATTAGGAATTGAATAAGTATTGAACAATACACTTCGATATTTCAAATTTAGTATAATAACAATTTACACTGAAAAAGATAAACTTTTGTACTATTAAATAATCCATTTTATTAATTTCTGGAAAGTTAGCGTTTGTTAAGAAGACGATTGCATCTATTGCGTTTTTTTATAGATTAAAAGACTTCACAAAGTTGACAAATGAGCTTTATACCATACATTAGTATATAATCGATATTTGATAAATATTTACATCTTATAAACGACTATTTCGTTTTTGACAGCTTTATATTTTCATTAAAGTAATGAAGAAATGTAATTACAGTATATATAGTATTTAAAGAGACTATTTTTGTCAAAGATTTGGGTTAGTTTGGCATCTACTTAGGTAAACTTGCCTTGTAACTCAGATATTAATTAATCTAATTATCAGTTACTTAGTATTAATGAAACTCTAGAGATAGTAGATACTAACGCGACTTGTTTACGACTTCTGACTATATATGTATAGCTATTAGGTAAAGGAAAACTTCGTGGAGAAACTTGCATAGCCCGGGTGTATTTCTGGGGTATATTTAACCTGGTAACTCGAAGTGGAGCGGTGTGGTGGGTCTATGTCCTAATAACACTCTCTCCTATGAGCGTGAAAGCCAGTGCCCAATAGTGGGACATAAAAGGCTGTTCTTTACCTTATTGTAAAAGTTACGTATGATTTTGCTGCAAATTTTGCTTTAATAGACTTTTTAACTTCGAAATTTGTGATTAAGAACGAGAAAAATTGCCACGATATACTAACAACTTTTAAAGCATAGCGGCTATGTAAAGAAAGAGAATAAAAAAGGACAACGTTGTTTTACAAGAGAACCCTGAAGCTTTTGCAAATATTTTTTTAGGACAATTTCAAAGGAACTTATGCTACAAGTGAAAAATAAACACATTTTAATTAAAACTGAAAATACACAACACTGGTAGACTTATGTTATTGCTTAATAGCTTGCAACTTGATCTAATACGATATGGCATATTTATATGGGAAAATTCTAGTAATATTAATAAGGTGTTTACAGCTCAAAAACTATGTATAAGGAGTATCTGCGATGTGAGCCCAATAACTTCCTGTAGACCTCTTAAAGAACTTAACGTGTTAACTGTTACTTCCCTATACATATATGAAGTATGTTTGTATGTAAAAATACATTTAGATTAGTTTGAAAAACGATATGATGAGACACAATTTATACTATTTAGATTTCAAATTCATTTAGTTAGACTCTATACTAGAACATCCTATGCTTGAAAATAGAGTTCAAAAGGTATTTGTAAATGGCGTTGAGTCGTCGGGATCACCGATAAAAATGGGTGTCCCACAAGGGTCAATACTAGGCTCTTTTTTATTCTTAGTATATATAAACGATTTAGCTTACAATGTGAAAGATAAATGAGATATAGTGAAATTTGCTGATGATACGTCCTTGATAATTAAAATTGATAGGAATAAGAAAAATTTTGACAATGTAAATAGTACCCTATCACTTGTCTCACATTGGTTTTCAATTAATTATTTAGTATTAAACTCGTCAAAAACTAAGAATGTTGAATTCACTTTGCCTTATGCAAAACAAACTTGTACAAGTATTCAAATAAATGATAGTCCCCTATAGAAAGTTGCGTCTATAATATTCTTAGGAGTTACCATAGACTCGGGGCTTCAGTGGGGTCCCCATATTAAGACTCTGGCGAGTAAACTTAGTTTCGCTGCATACACTGATGTTGAAACTGCCAAAATGGTGTATTTCACTTATTTTCAGAAATCATTTGTCGGGTTGAGCATACGAATTTTTAATAATATACCGGAATCAGTTTTAGATTTGTCTCCACATAAGTTTCAGAAATATATCAATGATATCAATTTAATGAAGGCATATTATAATGTTGAAGATTATTTAGGCGGTAGAAATGTTTGGACTTGATTCCAATTGCTTACAGAAGCAAAATATTACACATTGTAACATACAAAACTATTTTTAAAAGAGTAATCTTTGAGTTTCTTGCCGGTTTCTTCTCAGCGGATTCAACTTTCCGAACGGTGGTAGATTTGTTACCAACGAACAGACGATTCAAAAGTGCTTTTGGAGCCTACTTGAATAAAGAATAAAAAAAAAGAACAAAGTTTTATGACAGAAGCTGTCACGTCATGGCTGTTAAAATTAATAATAAATTACCCAACCCTCTTAAAAACATAAATAACATGTCTAATATTTAAATGCTATTACTATATTTAAGACTATTTAAATGAAAGTCAAAATAAATAAAATAATTCGTACGAGACACAGTTTTTAAGCTCATTCATATTGTTTTGATACGTTTCATATAAAACTGTAATATATTTATTATATGTGAATATGATTTTAAAAATGTAAATACCTACCATAAGGATGAAACAATTATTTCAAATAACAATATTATTTTGTCCTATTATAGATGTTGCACGCCATTATATGGTAGATTGTTTGTTGTACACTTGATCTTGCAATAAAATATATTTGATTTGATTTGAACTGATCAATTTGACTGGAGAAGTACTTGCTACCATTCTTTATTGAAATTTTGACATTCTCGCTGGCGTTAGCGCTTGAATGAATTGTCACCTGATGGTAAGTGATGCTATTGAAGATGGTAGATACAGGCTAAAATGGTAATCGGTAATAATAATTCATTCAAAATACCTTTATTCAAGTAGGTCTTCGATCGAAAATCGATTTTTCATATAATATTTAAATGAGCGACTGATGATGACATTAAAGAATGACTTACAATATAAAGTTACGAGGGTTCCTTTGCGCCCTCAACAAACTCAGCTGGGTTTTCCTTTTTTTTGTCATCATCATTACATTATATATTTTTAATTTAATGTATCTAGTTTTTCGTATCGAGGCATATGTGAGGGTGGTAACTAACCAGCGTAAAACATATTTAAATGAGAAACATAAATTCCGGAATTTGCACTGCTGGGGATCAAATCCAGGACCTCTACTAACAAAACGAGGCCTCGAGCCATTATGTCTCTTTTATCTTTCCTGTACGTGTGTGGTATTGGGCTCTTAAACTTGAATTTGATGAAATTTTCTGTGTGTGTTCTATACGAATATAAATGATGAGAGTAAATTGTTACGATGCATGCACACACCGTCACAAAAAAACCGACAGTCTAAAGTTTACATTCATTATAGTCAACATTTTAGTTTTTATGATTATGTATTACTTTAATTATTTTATTAAATTACTTGTTAGATACTTTCTGACATTGAAAATATCAACGTGACATTCTTATCAAAATAGTAACTTTCAGCCTAACTGTAGAAAACAGATTATAAACCATTTATATCCAATGAAACTTAGTTTACGTTTATTATTTTTGAATCTTTAGCCATTGCCTTGCATTGAGTGAACGAATGATGGATGTATTTGATTTGATAAGCACAAAAACTACGGCGTGGATTTAAGCTTAAAATTTCGAAGATACTAACTGTTGCTTTTATATTATTTTGCATTTTTTTATACAATCAAGCGTGTAGTTCACCAAGACATTAAATAATTACACTAAAAGTTGTACTATCCAATGATAATGACTGGTAATTTAAAAGTTCCGACACATTTTATGCATATCATTGTTTGAAAAGATTTTTATCTTGTTACACATAAACTTTTTTTATATTTTATGTATTACTTACACTGGTATATTGGATGTGCAGATGACACCAGTGAAGCAGCATCAGTATCGTACGGATCCAGTGTTGGCGGTACACCCTCAGCTGTGGAGTCTGAAAGATTTCCACCGCAGACCGATGTAGCGCCACCGTCGCTGCTACCTGTCACTGACAGCGCTTTATTTACAAAAAAGTATTTATTATAAACACATTCCTTATTACGTTTATATATATATATAATTCCTTTCTCAGTTTATATGATTTAATTCCTAAACGGCTCGAGAAATTTAAATAAAATTTCAATCTGATAAAAAAGTATTTAAGTAGCATTCTGTTAACATCCTACTGGATATAGGCCTTCTCACTTATAGGAGAGAGTGTTTTTGAGAGCATAGACCCACCACGCTGCTTCATTGGAAATGGGTCGCAGGAGCGCCAACTTCCCAACTTCGAGCAAATATTCAGAATATCTTAATAGAAAACTCAATATTAATTTTTTAATTTGCCCGACCACAGGATCTCATGTCTGTAGTCGCTGTAAAAACTGACCACTAGACCAACGGGGCTATTATACCAAAAACAATATTTATTTCCCCAAATTTTCAAGACTTTCATTAATCTCACGGATTGCTAGCACTTTTATCCGGACTAAGATTCCCTAGTACATAAACCCTTAATGTAAATTATTTAAAAAAATATAGATATTGAAAACCTCGATCTTTCCGTATTTGTTAAAACTTATGCTCTGTTATTAAATCGTGAAACTGTTGCATTTCTTCAAATGTCAAATGCAGTTTGACGAAGCGTAAGATTTCTATAGAGCTACATTTTTCATAGCTTTCATTTTAAAATGAAAGTGTCATTCAATTTGGAGACGTTTGAGTCTTTCATCCAATTTAACTTACCACATTTATATTCTATACTTTGATTCTTCAAGTAGAAAGGAAGAAATGTAAGAATACTTATATTTTTTTTATAGTTGATAGTGATAATATAGTCTGAGATCGTAGTGTAGTAACCTGATTAGAGGTAAATTACCTTTGGAAGGTTTCAACAAAGCATCAAATCAGAACGTAGGGTAGGGTGCTAACAAACCAAGGCCAAAATCTATCACTAATACAAAACAGGATAATTTAAAAATACTATTTCATAAATTTGCTTGCCGTGTATCAAAACCGAGACCGCTAGCAAAGCGAATGCTCCGACTATTGGATCAGCTGAACCTTCAGAAACATAAATGTGTCGGAGATTGTAATAATGCTAAAAGAGTAAAGTCATCAATGTTATCAAAAGCAATGAATGTGACAAAGTAATTATGGTCAAGTGAAGATAATATTATAAATAATTTAGAATGACAATAAGAACAGTAAAGAGTATCGAAGAGGTTGTGTCAATAACCCCAAAATATAACACATACCACGGCCCGACTACATTCATTTTAATTTTATACATATCTACAATTTTTTTTGGAATCATTAAATCAATTTATTAACTTCGTGTATTGATAGTAACCTCTAACACCTGAGTCAGCACTACAACTGCCTCTGTCGCCCATCAGCCCTGGTCCACCAAGTATCATAGGGGGACCAATTCCTAGTGATGCCACACTCTCTCCCTCAGACAAACAGCCAGCTGCCTGCAACTGCCTGCGTGCCTGTGAACAAAACACTTGTTTACCCTGTTATAGGACATAAAACTCCTAGGCGTTTTCAATTAGAACTGTAGAAACCTTTATTAACCAAACTAAATTTTAAAAAAAGTTAAAAGTGCGTATGTACAAAGTACACCTGTTAGAAGCTTCTTTGCCATGCAAATTTTAAAGTCTTGTTTATATTCATACAAATCTAAAACTTTACATTTCCAAGACTTAGAGGAAGGGAAAAAAGAAATGTTATGAATTTAATGAACTCAAACTGTCATTAAAATATTTAAAAGACAAGAAATACAAATAATTTATTGAAGTCTCAAATGACGAGTGGTAAATAAAAATGCCACGTGTTTTTGTCAATATTACAAATTATTAATGCAATTATCGTTTGGAATTAAAAATTTGGAAAAGAGAATTTATGAAATATTTTTATTTCATATTTTATGAAAAATATATTAAATGACGAGTAGTAAATTAAAATACCACATATTATATGTAAACATTAAAACTACCTAACCTTCATACGAATTAGCATTCTACGTTTGTAGAAATAATAAACATAAACTAACTTTCATTGGTTTATAACAATAAAATAATTTAAAAAATATATATATATATATATATATATATATATATATATATATATATATATATATTTCCAATATCACAATATATCTAACAAGTAATAATTAAGGTATTATATGATAATTATAACATATTAAAAAAAACTAAAATGTTGACTCTAGCCAACTTCAGGGTGTCGGTTTTTTGTGACGGAGTGCGCGCGCATCTTAAAAATACACTCTGATAAATTTTCTCTAACGCGATAATTCTGTAATAAAGATTTCGATTTGATTTGTAAAGGTGTATTCTACAACAATGATCCTAATTTTTGTACAATATTTAAATTTTCGTTTGGCTAGTCCATTATTATTAAAATCGCTCAATTATCCTCATCATTTTCATCAGAAGGCGTAATTTGAATTGCTAACGAACCGCGCACGTCGATGATGGATGTACGAAAAGGTATCAAAAGAGAATTACATAACATTACGTTATTAAATATATTCACAGCTTTAACAATACATTGTTATATTGAATGATACAGATTTGCTTTTAATACGCATTATGTTTATTTTATATGTGTTATTCATTAGGTTTATATTTTTAAATCAATGAGTTTAAGAAGACTCGGAGTTTCTCAGCGGGTAATGGAGAGGGAATCAAATCGGAAATGAGGAGATCCGTAGGAGAACTAAAGTCACTGACATAGCGAATTGCAAAGCTGAAGTGGCAATGAGCAGGGCACATAGTTCGCAGGACCGATGGACGTTGGGGCCCGAAGGTGCTAGAGTGGCAACCTCACACCAGCGTCGGCAGACCGCCCACCAGGTGGACCGATGACATCAGGCGGGTCACTGGCAGCCACTGGATACAAGCGGCGCAAGATCGGGCCCATTGGAATTCACTAAGAGAGACCTTTGTCCAACAGTGGTCGTCCATCGGTTGAGACGACGACTACGACGACGAGTTTATCATCTACCATTAAGGTAATTGTCTTCCTCTAATCTTAAAAATGGCCGGAAGAGATCGGTACTAAGACTACCTGTTTTACTACATAAACATTATACTATAATATTGTGACATTTTTAAATAACAGTTACATCTTGACTGTGATCACACCAGATGGTAAGTGATGATACAATCTAAGATGTTGGATTCCAAACTCGGACAAATTAGAATCTTAGAGAGATTATTTAAAGGAAACCGGTATTCTGATTCTTCAGTCAGTGTACATCCTTGTAAATATTTTGTATGTAAGGTAACATTTACATCTACCCAAGAAAAAGTTTGAATATCACATGTACAATGTAAATGATTAGCAAAGACAAGTAAATGGGATTTGCTTTAATAATAAAATCCCAAACACAATAACGGGACTGCCAGATTCAAAATTTAAAAAGCCCATTAAAAAGTTCTATTGTAATGTCAGCTACTATATAGACAAACATGTCTGGACTTAGCTGGTGGTGGTATATTAATAATAATTACAATGATATTTGTTAGTATAAGTCTGTAGATACAATGTATGACAACAATTGTACACTGACGTTCATAAGTGCTGCTTTGCAGCCTAAATTGAAATAGAAAATATATAAATAAAAAAAATGCAATTGCCTAAATTGGCCCTATCGGGGATTGAACCCAGGACTTCTGCTAGCAAAGCGACTACTCACACCACCAAAATACGAAGCTTATATATACTTCTAAATATGTTATATACGACATATTTGGAAATATGAAACTTAACTGCCTCATTGGTCTAGTGGTTAAAATGTTCGACTACAGACATGAGGTCCTGGGTTCGAGTCCCGGGTCGGGCCATTTAAAACTCGATATTGAGTTTTCTATTAAGATTTTCTCAATATTTGCCCGAAGGTGGGAAGAAATGGAGAGTACGCTTGTGTGCTATGCCTGTCAATTCGCAGTGGAGCAGCGTGGTGTGTCTATGCTCTAAAAACTCTCTCTCATATGAGTGAGGAGGCCTGTGCCCAGCAGTGGGACGTTAATGGGCTGCTTCTTACCTTACCTTACCTTTACGAAGCTTATCAAAACTATTTTTTTATTTTGAGTTAGGTAAGGTAAGAGGATAGCAGCCTATTATCGTCCCAGTGCTGGTAACAGGACTCGTGGGTCATAGAAGAGAGAGTTTTAGAGCTACACACTATGCGCTATTCCAAATAATTGATTAGTAATTGACTCAATGTACGTATAATACATATTAAGTGATTTCATTGTCTCTAACGTCTGATAACATCTATGTTACGTAATAGCATACTGTTCGAGTACTGAATTATATACAAGCGAGGGTCGGAAGCTAAACGGCACCGTTACACATAAGCCGTACTG
Source organism: Elymnias hypermnestra (assembly GCA_015832385.1). Taxonomy (NCBI): domain Eukaryota; kingdom Metazoa; phylum Arthropoda; class Insecta; order Lepidoptera; family Nymphalidae; genus Elymnias; species Elymnias hypermnestra. The sequence continues at coordinate 89,173 of JACTOM010000023.1, forward strand.
TTTTACGAAATAAATGATGCGCCTTAGCAATCTTCATTTGTTCGCTGAAGTACATTGTTTGTGTAAATAATGGAATATACTGTACATAATGTGTAATATAAGAGAAAGTTACCGATATATCTCAGAGTATAAAGGGAGCAAAGCTAAATTGGCAATGAGTGATTAGCTAGACCGTCGATATATATATCAAACTATTATATGTAAAGCGTATTATACGTTTCGAAAATGCTTGGATTTCAATGCAGTTTCACATGTTTGTTAAATCAAATTATATATACCGCTGGTAGATTCAATATCAACGGACAGACTTGGCAATTCAAAAGAGAATGTGGAGTCTGTTTGAGTAAAGAATATTTTGATTTTACATTTTGATTTTGTAACTGGTCGTAATAAAAACTATTGTGTAGTTTTACGAAGCCACGATGCAAGTTATACAGCTGCTATGAGCCATGGACGCCGCAATTTTGGCTTTGTTTGCTGAGCACCTCTTTCTCCGGCCTGCTGTAATGCTTCATGTCATAGGCGGACGAAAAAAATAGAGGCGATGTTAAGAAGCGTTGTAAAAAAGACTGATATCTTACCTGACGGTCAAAATACCTAAAAAAAATTGGAATTCGAAAATTCTTCATTCAAGTAAGCCTCTATAGCATCTTCAATCCATCCAATCCAATTTTAATTTACAACTAATAATAATATTAACGAACGATTTACAATGCAAAGTTACGACCCCTTCAAGGAGCCCACAGCAAAGTCAATTCAGTGTCTGTTTTTTTAATATGAACATTACAATTACATATTAAATTCAAATAATAGTACGATTACTGGGTTGACTTTCTTTTAACAAAAAAAAAAAAATACCAAGTACCTTGGAATGAGTTGCAAATTTATAAAAAATATATAGTGTTGCTATGATATGGGCACGGCCGTTTGTTGTATGTGAATACGTCTCGCGCACATCGGGAGTTCCCCCCGACGTGCTTGATGTGTTACAGTCCTGACTAGCGTAATAAATTAATGAATCCTTTAGCTATCCAGTGGTATAATAGAATTTCGAATGGAGTTGATAGATATGTAGCTACAACACCAAACGGTGCACCCGATTTTCTTGTCATTCATTTTTTAATTGCTTCCCTTTAGGTGCGTTTTTAAAGACGCACTCAAATCAAAAATATTATTTTTCTTGTATTATGTAAAGTGTTAATATTATTGTGTCACTAAGGACATCTCGCGCCAAATCCAAGTCTGCTACAATCGGTGTCTGCGCCGCATCCTCGGAATTTACTGGACCGAGGTTATCTCTATCGATTATCTGCTAGACAGATACCATGAGACTTCGATCCAACATCAGATTATACGGCGAAAGTGGTGATGGATTGGCCATACGCTGCGTCGGGATTCCAAACATACCCAAGCAAACTCTAGAATGAAATTCTCAAGGCAAAAGGAAGCGTGGCCGGTCCCGACAGACTTGGCGCTATTCCATACTGGCTAACTAGAATGACGTGGAGCGAGGTGAAGCGTGATGCTCAAGATTGTTCGAGATGGAAACTTACTGTGGACGCCCTCTGCCCCACCTAGGAGATATAGGACAGTAAGTGGAGTAAGTCATTATTGTGTAATATACCTCGAACAATTGCTCTCTTGCATGACGCAACTGCGTATCTCGCGCGCTTAGTGCAGCCGCAAGTTGCAACGAACGTTCGGCTTCGTCGCGTGCGTGTCGCAACAGTGCCGCTCTCTCTCTCTCCCTTTCCGCACGCTCAGCACCTAGCGCTGACGATGCACCGCTTCGGGATCGCATCTATATATACAAGGAAATATAAAAAAAATGCGTATATCAGTGTGTAGACGTGGAGGAAATAAAAGACGACCTTGCTAGCGCATTGGTGCGAATACACGCTTTGCTAGACCATGGACCCATGGACCCATGGTTAAATCGCAAATAGGAAATCGCATTTTATTATTTATCTGGGTCTGGACTAGTCAGAGGCTGTGGCTGTGGCTAATTACCACGCTACCAGAAAAGCTTACCACTAAATAAGAGATTTGTGTTCCGGTACGATGTTGTGTAGGAACTAGGGGTGTGCGAATAATTCGAAATCTCCCGAATAATTCGAATTTGTTTCCGAATTATTCTTAAACTATTCAATTATTAGTGAATTTTCGAGTATTTTCACCTCAGGGGTTCTTCTGATCAATATTGAAATATAAATTTAACAGTCATAACATATATTTCACTCAAACCATGACATATATTTACACAAAAAGAACCATATTTTATATATTTTGTATTTTAAAGAGAATGAAGTAACAGAAATTATATCGTAAGTATTCTGAAAAATGTAACAAAAAAAATTTTTACAAACTTTTGAAAATTTGATACAAACTTTTATTACAAAATAATAAATACGATTTGGAATCGGGTGATAATGAAGTTCGTTTATTAGATACAATATCGCCAGCAGTAGAACATAATCTTTGACTTTCAGCCGAAGTACAAGGTATTCCTAAATATTTTTTAAACTAAAAGTATATTATTCGTAAGTAAAATATTACGATAAACGATTTAAATTATTTAAATAGAAACAATTGAATATCCAGAAATGTTTCATTTTTCGCGAATAACTCGAAAAGCTTTGACTTATTCCAATTTTTTGGAAGTAGTCTATTTTTTCGATTCTTTTTTCGAAGTATTCGTGGAATTCCGAATAAGGTTCCGAAGGTTTACGTGTATAATATACATACAGTACATATACAATATATATTATAGTACAGAAATGCCGAAAAGTTTAAATATTTTTCTGTGATGTCGTAAAAAACACATTTTGTGCGCTTAAATGGCTAAATCTTACGAAATAGATCAAATTAATGTGCTAAGTTAAACAACTTAGTTATTAAGTTATTATTAAGTATTCCTTAAAAAGATTAATACAAGGGTCGGTGACTACATATTTTTCTCTAAAGGATAACACAGGAACCATTTTTACTTTTTATGTATCACAAAAAAATATGTTATTTACTGAGCTATTTATACTACAAAGTACTATTCCTTATCCAATTAAATGCATTACAACCGTTGTATATTTTATGTAGATAATAATTGCCCTCAACAGCATTTCATTATGACGGATATCTTAAAATATATCAGGGATTTCAAAAGCGGAGGCACAGCGTCTGCCATATATTTTAATTCAAATTCTTATACATAAGTAATATACATTTCATATATATACACTTATAAACTAATATAAATGAAATTCCTTAGTATAAACTATACATTTACTTATTTTTTTCTACTACTAGAGCAAAGTGTGACTAAGTAAAGGCCCAAAAGACACTTATTGATAAGTAAACCTCGCGTAAAGCGTAATGCGTAACGAAAGTTTAACCCTATCATACCATAACAAATTTCGCTTCAAAAATTCCATTCTTAAGCCGTCTATCATTTAAGTCCATTCTTAAGCCGTCTATCATGAACTCCCTAAATGCATAATATTGAAAAATAAACGAAGTTATTTACAACAAATGTTGCGCTGTACGGATCTGGAGGCAATGCCAATTTGTACTTCAGAAATCTTAAAATCTTTTACGTACGCTTTCAATAAAATACACTAAACAATTTTTTTAATAAATAACCGTAAAAAATTATATATTATTTAAAAAAAACTATATACAAATCGACTGTCATGTACTGGAAATTAAAAGAAAATGTGTTTGAACTTGAGTAAATGAAAGAAAAGGTACTCGTAATTCATTAACGATTGTAAATTGAATTGAGAGTGTATACTAATAATAGAAATTGAAAGAAAACATTTACTAAAGATTTCAGCTATGAGTATTTCGAATTAAACACTTGACGTGAAACCATAATTGATTTCCCAAATACGTATGTGTTCATACCTGTTCGTAATTTCTAATGAAGTCCCTTAGCTCCTTCTCTTTGTCCTCAAGAGTGGCGTACAGCTGCTTCATCTGATTCAGCAAATCAAATTTCTCGGCTTTGAGCCTCTTCTTGTCGGCTTTCAGAGCTGCAATAAAAGAACCGTTAGTTTTATACTAGCTCCTTTCGAGCAGATTTATTCATTTTCCTCCTCTATTTTGGTACACGGAAAGGCTCTATCGGGAATACAAGTACTTCCACATTTCCTCGAAGTTCTTGTCGTGTTAACGTTATTACAAAAAAGAAAAACAGCTATTTTTATTTAGAAAAACATTCTAACAATGTACATTTACGTACGTACCATGAAAAAGAGAGTTACGAATATATTACGGAATTCTGTAAGAACAAATATTTCTTTTTATGGTATAACAAAGGTTGTGTTTTTGTTCTTTGCTGTACACCGTTTAACTAATGTTATTTTGCATATTTGTTACTGACAGTTGTGTTAAAGTTTCTGTATTATCGTCGAGCGAAAGAACATCTTTTACACATTAAGCTTTTTAACTGATTACAGACATAATTTGTAATGTTACAGACAAATTGGTGATTTTTGTAAAATTATCATGTATTTACAAACCTTACGTATTCGACTTTTATAAACAGTTAGAATTATAAAACATTATTTTTAAAAGCCAAGACAAGAAGTGATATATACGATACTAGCTTAACCCGCGACTTCGTCTGCGTGGAATGTTTTTTGGGTAGCATTTTCATTAACTTAGGTAAATTGTTTTACAAATATGAAACATTTCTTTTATTGTTCACAGTTTAGCGCTGACTATGATCTCACCTGATGGTAAGTGGTGATACAGTCTAAGATGTAAGCGCGCTAATCTGGTAAGAGGCGATATACCTTTTACGGTTTCCACACTTTCTTAGCTGGTAGGCTGGTAGCCACGGCCGAAGCCTCTCACTAGATCAGACTCTGACAAATTCGTCCTGCCGGGGATCGAACCCGGGACATTTGTTAGCAAGGCGAGCACTGGCACCACTGCGCTAGCGAGGTCGTCAACATACGTATAACACCCCTGCAACTCTCCTTGCGGGTGGTATGTCGTAATATCCGTTGTTAGCTGTCCTCTACTCGGCAAAAGGAATATTCCCACCAAATGTCAAGTGTCTACGCTTATTGGCTCCAGAGATACCATGATGAGTCAATAGTTAACACCCTCGCAACCCCCATTGCGGGCGGAATTTCGTAAAATCCGTTCGTGAAAAAGAATATTCCTACCAAATTCAAGTCTCTACGCCTTACGGTTCCAGAGATATCGTCATGAGTTAATATATACCTGGATATCTCTTATATACTCGTATATAGATGTAACTTCATTATCGTTTAAACAAAACGCTAGAACATTTACTATCTGAATAAATATCGTAGCAATTCCTACATCAAACAACTTAGAGAGATTATACAATTTCGCTCGAAAACTTGTCAATGGGATAACAAACATAGTTTTCAAAAGCAAATATGGTTTTCTAGCCATAATGACATGACAGTACAAACTGTCCGGTTAGCGATTAGAAAGCTTACACGTTGATAAGCACCCTTTGATAGTCGCCGGTTCCTCGTAGACTCCATTGTACTTTGCTATAGGCTGGTATATAGAGCGTATGGACATTGCATTCGATTAGACCATATTGACATTTTCGATTTGCGACTACCTTTGCGAGTTTGTACGATTGAACAGCTCAAAGTAGACTTAAACTTTGTGCAAATAGACTTTGTAAACTCTTTCCAACTGCGATCTCTCTTAGGAATATTGGAAGTCGTCGACATTTTTCAATAAATGTTTCAAGCATCTAAAATACAGCTCTGAAAGATTTTGTTTATAGTTGTAAAAAATATATATGAGGCGCATGAGGGTATAATTGTTTACGGATGAAATACGTTTTTATGCTAATTCGTGCATGTGGCATTTTAATTTGCTACTCGTCATTTAATAATTTAATATACTATTTTCCACATAGCAGACCATTAACGTATCACTGCTGGGCACAGGCCTTCTCACTCCGACCCACCACGCTGCTCCACTGAGGATTGGCATAGTATACAAGTGCACTCTCTATTCCTACTCTCTCATAGTCCGATGTGACGGGAATCCGACACGACCGGAGAGAGATCAGGCGCAGGACCGACGGCTTAACGTGCTCTCCGAAGCACGGGGGAGGATCACACCGCCAATTTCCCTACTTCGGGAAAATATTGAGAAAATCTTAATAGAACACTCAATATCGATTTTGAATTGGACCGACCCGGGACTCGTAGCCAGGACCTTATGTCTGTAGTCAAACATCCTCACCACTAGACCAATGGGACAGTCGACTATTTTCCATATATCTCATAATTTCTTTTTTTTTTAATTTGAAATTTAAAAAGAAAATTAATTAATTATTTGTAATATTGACAAAAACATGTGGCATTTTAATTTACAACTCGTCATTTGAGATTTCAACAAATTATTTGTATTACTTTTCGACACTTTTGCTACTTAAATGACAAATAAATTCCTAACATATCTTCCTTTTTCTTTTCCTCGATTTCTCGGAAATGTAAGGTTTTAAATTTCTATAAATATAAACAAGACTTAAAAATTAGTTTCTCAAAGAAGTTTCACTTCTGACATGTGCACTTTGTACGCACGTATTTTTGTTTTTCTTTTGAGATAGGTTTTTTTGCAGACAGGTCACTGCTTAATGTGGTGTTAAAGATCACTATTATTATATTTGTTAGATTACTAATATAATTCTATATTTTATACATGTTGTGGTGTTTTGCATTATATTAGTAAAACGTGTATATGTGCTATATTTATAATTGTCTCAAGTTTAATTACAACATCTATTTGAAATCATGGCTTAAATTACGATAGCGGAGTTATTTTTCGAGTGGGGACTTCTACATGGAGATTGAGAAGCACAGAAATAAAAACAGTACAATTTCCTAAAGAACCGGGCCCGGGAACTTTCATAACTAAGCGAGTATCATTGAATTTAAATGAGATGGAAATTAAAATTAGGCAGAGATTTTAATTATTAATCATCAATTTCATTACTCGGTCATCAGACTCAAGGTGGTCAAAATAATTTCAATACACTACGACGTAATGGGTATCGATGTTTCTACTCCGTTTCATAAATTGTTGTTACGAAACAAATAACAAAGCATAATCCAAAAATCTTAGCTATGACATCATTTCGTATTGGAAAAGTTCGTTAACGAGAATGTCCTTCGATAAATGAAACAAAGACAAACAAACATATATTGTTACGTACAATATAACAAAAATAACTGCTTTTATCTGACAGCGATCACTTCTCAACAACTGATTTGATAAGGGTCAAACTCAAATGATGACATAGGCTCGTGGAAATAGCGTTACTATATTGGCATAAATAAAATAAAAATTTGGTACACATCTACGTAAACTTTGAGTAAAATTGATTATGCAATTACTATTATTAGTTAGTAATCGTTTATAAATTTTTTTTTATTAATTAACTATAATTCAAATATCTATGGATGGTAATGGATGAGACTTAATGTTAGTACCATTTTTTAAAATAATAATTAGTTTTTTTAATTTGCAAAGCTAATTTTATTGAAAGCTTAGGCAAAAGGTTTTCCAAACCTTTTTAAAGTTTATCAAGATCGTGGTAGACGACAAAAAATCTTTATTATAACATCTTTAAATCGTCAAATACATTATTTCATTGATGATATTAAAGAGTGACTTAGAATATAAAGTTAAAAGGGTTCTTTCGCGCCCTAGTATGAAGACCCCACAACAAACTCAGTCGGGCGTCCCTATTTTCTCATCATCATTCCATTACATATTTTTATTTTATTTCGATTAGAGAAATTATTTCACCCGTACACTTGTTTTTCTAGGTCCTTCAAATCATAGTACGATTTCTCAATTCGCTTTCTTTTAATAAAATATTTAAATTTATTAAGTGGCAACTTTGTAACTTTTCTGAAAGTTTATTACTTAAATTTATCAACTTCTATAGCTGATTTTTATATTTGTTTTGTATATATCTAAAGCAGAACTAGAAACATTTTGTGCTTATCAAAACTTCGGATAGATGCTATAAAGGACTGAGGAGAATCAATGAGTTTTATTTATATCTAAATTCTTGGTTATAGAATTATTGAGACCACAAATTAAATATTAGAATTTATCAGTCTGACAAAATATAAATTTGAAACTTATTTGGCATACTAATTATTAAATCTTGTATGTATTTTTACATATGTAAAACTTTATATTTTCGAGACTTAGGTGGAGGGAAAAAGGAAGATATGTTAGGAATTGAATGAATTTAATTGTCATCAAAAGTGTCGAAAATTATTATATGACGAGTGGCAAATGGCAAAATTCCACATGTTATTTGTAAATATTAAAACTACCTAACTATCAAACGAATTAACATAGAAAACGCTGCACATCTTCGTGATGCTAATCACGCCTTTCATCCATAAAAAAATTACCTTCATGCGCCTAAAGAAGTTTCACTTCAAAAACCAAAAACCAAACATCATATCTCAGAGCTTTACGTATGCAGCTTAGAGCAACATATTAAACATTATATTGTATTTTAATTTATTTCTTAAAGCTATAAAACTATAGTAAGTTTCACAATTTACTGGTAAACATTTAATTGTAATTTGAGAATGGGTTTCAGATTGTTATCAGTAAAAAGTCCAATGAGTGAAACACAGTCGATCATCAAATAAATTGGACAGTAGTCGGAGTGCATGAAACCCATACAAGTATAGATTTTACATAATTCGAAGTTGCTATTACATCTATGTTGAGTTTTATTGCCATGGGATAGAGTATATTTCAATTTGCGTCAAAACAGCCTTATGGTGGTGATAGTTTGTACAAACTATTAAATTTAACGGCTATCGTTAGAGTCGACGCGTAGTGAACCATTTTGACATATTGGATTACTTGGAGGCTTTTTATTACTGTCGCCGCATTTTGTTTTAAACGCTTCAGGTAAAGTTTTTTATGTCATTCGTGGTAGATATTTAATATAGGTATTCATAAACTGCCTCATTGGTCTAGTGGTTCGCATGTTCGTCAACCGACATGAGGGCCTGAATTCGACACCCGGGTCGGGCCAATTCGAAAACGATATTGGGTTTTCTATTAAGATTTTCTCAATATTGGCCCGAAGTTGCGAAGTTGGCGGTGTGATCCTTGCCTGTAACTAGGAGAGGACGTTAAGCCGTCGGTTCTGCATCTGATCTCTCACCGTTTGTGTCGGATTGTCGCTACGTCGGACTATGAGAGTGAAGGAAGTGGAGCAGCGTGGATCTATTCTCCACCCACTTGCCTCGGAGATCACGTTAAGCCTCCGCCTGATCTCTCTTCAGTCGTGTCGGATTTCCGTCACATCGGACTATGAGAGTGAAGACAGAGAGTGCACTTGTGAACTATGCTTGTGAAGCAGCGTGGTGGGTCTATGGTCTAAAAACCTTCTCTCATATGACTGAAGAGGCCTGTGCCCAGCAATGGGACTCTAATGGGCTGCTTCTTACTATTCATAAACTATAGGTACTGCAATTACTTAAATTAATTAACTACGTTTCGCTATGGTTTATTCTATTTCATTGTTAAGCAGGTTTGCTCAGAATTCAAAATTATTAATTACAATTAAATGCCTAATATGGCGTGTAATACAATACTGTGTAATAAAACCAAAATTCAAACTATAGACATTAAAATAAACTTAAAAGCATATGAATTTGTACGCACAACTTTAAATTGTAATTAAAATAGTTAAAATTACATCTTTTATATATATTTATTATTTTATATATATTAAATTGAACTGGAAACAAAATCTTTAATATTATATAATATTTCTTCAATAAAAGTCACACAATTTTTTTTTTTTTATTGATGTTATGGCATTTTCGTATATTCTCAGGTAACTTAATGAATATTTTAATACCTATAATGCAGATGATATTATTAAAAAATGTGGTTTATTAACAGTAATTATTCTGTATAATTAATTTCTGTATAAATAATTATAAACTAATTTTATATCTCACAACGAAAGTATTTGTTTTAATCTTACAGCAGACTCGCCGTAACATTTATACTTTTCACGCCAACAAATTTATAAATAGATATTTGCCTTAGTTGAAGTAAGTAATTATTTATGCAACCATTTCAAAATCATACATCGTTTTATAAAGAAAATGAATGATAATTGTAAAAAAATGGCAACTTTTGCTGAATCTGAAACATTGTAATTAACACAATGTAAAATGGCGTTGACACGTAAAATAGACAAATTGAGAGCACTTAATTGATGCGGATATTCCACTCTTTTCTAAAACGCATAAACGGCAAGTTTCCCCCCATGGTACTTCTTTTATTATCCAAATTCTACCAAACTGCAAATGGTCCTTTCACACACCATTTTATTGTTATAACACTTTAATAATTACATGCGCTTAAGTTTTATTTAATTCTGTAGATTACTCGAGTTAAGGGCTATCGAATTCCACAATTAACCTGCTTTTGGTTAGATTTAATGATAGCGAAGTCTTTAATACTAAACCATCACTAAAAGTCAAAGGCGACCCTTAAGCCTACGTGACTTGGGAACTAATTCCACCCCTCGGTTCCGGCCAATACTTTGCGAGACATTACGAGTTTAGTTTATCAAACTGTCGGCATCTACTTCTTGTACCTATCAGAAATATCAACCTCACAATTTCTTATCTATTTACTTCAAGGAAATGTATATATACAAATATATTAACAGCAGGGACAGAAAGAAGCCAAGACATATTTTTTTATTACAAGAGAATCCGTGCACCTACGTCTACGTACACTTAAAAGTGGGACTTAATTTAAAGGGTCATAAAGTGGCACCAAGTTTTTTTTTAAATTGAAATGAAACTACCTAAGTTATTAATTGTAATATTAGGTATCTGTCAGTGAACAATCGATTCAGCTGTTCCAAAACTAACCAAGTGCAAACAGATCAAAGATGTTTTTTATATAAGCTCTGTAGCTTTCATAAGCATATAGAGAGCTGTTATTTTCTAAATAACCCTAAAAACGAAATGGTAAGTCAGATTAAATTGATAATCACATCTTTAAATCGTCAGTAGTCTGTCCGTGGATAAAAAATCTACTACCGTTTTAGAAAGTTGATTCCATTGGGAAAAACCGGCAAGAAACTCAGCAGTTACTCTTTTAAATAATGTTTAATGTTGTGCTTCTATGTGCAAATTGAAACAAGTCCAAACATTTTTATCCCTAAAAATAATAATCTTCAACATTATAATATGCCTTTTGTAAAAGTATGTTTTTTTACATATTTCTTAAAATTATGCGGAGTCGTGTAGTGCGTATGCTCAATCCGATTAATGATTTCTGAACCATCTTCACTCTAAAATATGGGAATAAAAGTTTATTTTATTTCTTGTTAAATAATATATTCGTTTTTATAATATTTTCGCCTTTTGAATTCGTGCTATTAACCCTATATATAATACAATGTATATATTGTCACATGAAATCTGTAATAACCTAATTTTGTAGTCATATTAATATAGGTTTTCAAAGATTTAATTGATTTTATCTGAAATTGTAATTGTATGGTCGCCGTTAATAGACCGTTATTATTTTAAAATTAATATGGGGTACAATTTTTACGGATGAAAAGCGTCTTTACCCTCACCAAAATGTGCAGCGGCAGGAAAAGTACACTAGTGCACTCTCTATTCCTTCACTCTCATTGGCCGATTGTGACGGGAATCCGATACGATCGGAGAGAGATCAGGCGCATGACCGACGGCTTAACGTGCGCTCCGAGGCACGGGGGTGGATCACACAGCCAACTTCCCAACTTCGGGCAAATATTGAGAAATTCTTAATAGAAAACTCAATATTGATTTTGACTTGGCCCGACCCGGCACTCGAATCCAGGACCTCATGTCTGTAGTCGAACATGCTAACCACTAGACCAATGAGGCAGTTGCAAGGTCTGCTTCGCAAATAATATGTGGTATTTTAATTTGTCATTTAATAATTTAATATAATATTTTTCATAAAATATAATTTAAAAATATTTCATAAATTCTCTTTTTTAAATTCAAAAACATAATTTCTGATAATGACATACACGTGGTATTTTTATTTACTTTTCGCCATTTTAGTTTTCAAGAAACTATTTGTATTAATTTTCGACATTTTTAATATTTCAATGATTCATTAACATAACAATTAAATTCCTAACATATCTTTCTTTTTACCTCCCTCTAAGTATCGGAAATCTAATGTTTTAGATTTGTATAAATTTAAACTAGACTTAAAAAATATTTTGCCACAGAAGTTACACTTGACATGTGTACTTTGTATTCATGCTTTTAATTTATTTTTATTGCTGATTAGCGCTTGACTCTAATCTCATCTGATGGTAAGTGATGATGCAGTATAAGATGGAAGCGTTCGAAGCTGGTAAGAGATAATTAACCTCTTATGGTTTTTGTACAGCATCATATAGGAACACAACTTTTTTGCTTGGTTACACGTCTTTGCTGGTACTAACCTAACCACTCCCAAAACTTTCTACCATACCAACCAACTTCCATAGTCAACAGACAAATTAGAAAAGCAAATTTCTTAAATATGAGTTTTAGCAAAATAAGCCCTCGAAATATTAATATAAAGAGTTTGATTTGAATGCCGAGCTATTTATTTACACACAACATTTCGATATTAAATATATTATACAATTTCAAGGGATCGTTATCAGGGAGGCACAGAGAAAGACCGAGAGAAGAGACATTCTAATTTAGAGTTTCGTGATCCTAAAAGTCAACAACGAGCCCTAAAAGCGACGTGACCAGTGAACTAAATGACTTCGAGATATTTTACGAATCGTTATTTTTGTTTAGCAAACTCTAAGACGCTTTCTTTTATCACGCTTTTACCTTTAGAGTATATTTCAGTAGTGGCGTCAAATTTATAAATATATCTCGAATCTGAAGTTGTTTGTAATTTTTTGTGTATAAGAATTACATATTTAGAGGCCCATTTTATGTAAATGATTAGGTTAGGAGTCATTCCGGTAGGATATCATAATGACAGGTGCCCAAAAGTGATAACTTTATTTGTTATTCAAAATCCAATAAAATATATGTGATATATTTTGTCAATGGAACTGAAGTAGGTGGAAATGGTACTAACATTTCGATCCAGCCGACTATGAGAAGTAAAGTCGCAAACACAAATATAGAAGACATGCATTTGGTTCGGTTAATTACATACATATAGGTAACATATGAAACTGTTAAATAAATACTACTTTCATAGTACTGAGCATTGATAGAAAGAAGATTTAATACCAGGTCAATGTAACTCCGGGTGTGTTGCTTGTTTATAGGACTTTTTAATGACAGTAATAAATTCTGGCTTCTGATAATTGAAAATAAACTTACAATTGACAGCTTCTCTAGCAAGTAAAAGTTCTTTTTCTAATTGCTGTGGGTCCAATGGCGGTCCTTCTTGAGTATCCCCTTGAGCGCGTTCTATCAAGGTATTTCCTGCTTCCCCTCTTTCAGCGGCTGCCACTAATAATCGCCTCACACGCGTTAACTCCGCCTGTATACATATATAATAAGAGATGTTAGTAAATATGTAAGAATTTTTTAGTAATTTTTAATCTGCTAAATATAGGAATGATGAAATATGTAAAAGCTCATCACCAATGAACTTTACCAAGACGTGAAACCTGAAGTTGCTAAGTTTCTATTATGTCAATTTATCAAGAGAAGACTTACAGGAACAGAAATGTTCAGGTAAGTGACAATATTGTAAAAACATCAACAGAACATATGACTTTAATATGTCGTTATACGCCGTGTACCATCAAATTTTACGTAGAAATGAAGTAATTTTTAATTGATCTGTGACTTCCGGATATCCTTCCGGATTTTACAAAAAATCATATGTATGTCATCAGTACTTGAAAGAGTCACTGAAGAATTATGAAATAATGGGTTACATGTGACTCACATCTTATGTAAATTCTGTGTTACCACAATATCATTTCGTCTTTACTTTAATGTTGACGTGTTCTATACATGAACAATGTTTGTTTAAAAATATTTAACATAGACTTAAATAAAATAAATAAATTTCAGGTCAAAGTTATGTTATTAATTAGTCTATAAAGATATATTGTTATTCTACACTATGATGCAATTGAAAGTTCTTTATAATTCTTATAAAAAATTAACTTTTAAATTGGAAATAGCTAAATGTACACAAGCTTTATCACGAGGGCGTGTCTGTTTATTCCCCGTTCACTCGCTTCGGCTGCATTACGATTAATCGCGATCGATTTGTTAACCTGTCCTAATGTTATATCCTTTATATCAAACAAGTTAAAGTAAGTCACGCAATCCTGAATATAAACGAGTACTGAAGTTGTTCATAGTTTATTAAAGTAGAGGGTAAAAAGTTATATTTTAATTTATCATTTGTTTATGTGATGTGAACTGATGGTAAGTGATACAGTCTAAGATTAGTAGCTCGTTAACCTGATGACAGGTGATTTACCTGTTATAATTTCTACACAATATCACAAGCAAGTCTTTGCTGTTAGGGTAACTAACTAGAGCCGAATGCACCCACTAGTTCAGGCTAAGACATATTTGGAAATACAATTTCTTCAATTTGCTCCGTTAGGTGTCGAACCCAACACTTTTCTAAAAAAGCGAATACATGCGCCATTATGCTGGCGAGGCTGCCAATGTATGATAAATTGAAAAGTAAATCAACCACCCTTGTCGTTTTATTATAATTTTTATATAAGGTAGCAAGAATCTGCGTTTAGGTTGACTTATCGTACAATTTTACTTTGCAATATACTTTATATGACCTCTTTAAAACGAAAATAATAAAAACTAAAGATGCCACAAAAAGTCTCAGTAACAGTAGACAACATTGTTTGCTGGAATAATCGCCAGTATGGTACTGTATGGAGCATCTGTGTGGATCAACTCCCTAACCACAACGAATAAAACTCTGTTACGGCGGGCCCATAGGATTATAGCGATCAGAACTATTTGGGGGTACCGTACGGTGGGTACGGTACGGGGGTGGACGGCAGCAACACTCCTGGCAGGTGATCCTCCATGGGAGCTCAGGGCGGAAGTTCTCACTGCTGCTCACCAGTGCTGAGTAGCCGCGAAAACCAGAGGAGTATCACCAGACGCTGATGCGATATGGAGTGTCAGGGTTTCAGC
Source organism: Elymnias hypermnestra (assembly GCA_015832385.1). Classification (NCBI taxonomy): domain Eukaryota; kingdom Metazoa; phylum Arthropoda; class Insecta; order Lepidoptera; family Nymphalidae; genus Elymnias; species Elymnias hypermnestra. The sequence continues at coordinate 104,406 of JACTOM010000023.1, forward strand.
TAACAGAGCTAGCAGAGCCTTGACCCAAAGATGGAAGGAGGATCTCGGGTTCCCAATAGCGGGCGGGGCCATAGTAAGGACGATCAGCCCTCATCTGGACAAATGGCTGGGCAGAGAGCACGGATCGCTCTGTTACCAAATTGTTAGCTGTGAGCCGTCCGCCAGATGTCACAAGTGTGGTGCCTCGCCTGGGGAACTCAGCGACTCATTATGAAATCATTGATCGGCACAGATCTCTCACTTGCTAGTATTACAGGAGCAATACTTATCAGAGAGCAGGCCTGGAGAGCGATTGCCTCCTTTTGCCAGACTTAAGGAGGCACGCCAAGGGGCAGGGTGAATGCCGCCAAAACACTCCAGCCCCGAGGAAGGGGTGCAGGAAATAGGAGGCGGAGATTCATACAACTCCTCCACCTGAAGAAAATCGACTGCAACCGACGGACCAGAGAGGAATGTCAACGAACCTGTGGCTCCCCACTCTTGACTGATGGCGGTCCCGCTGGTTTTTAGTGGGTATGGCGAGTTCTTTCCCTCGCGGAGTCCCACACTCCCGTCCCCATTAGTCGAGGAGCGTAAATGCGTTTACCAGCGAAAAAAAAGACGCCATTTGTAATTAGCTTCTAACGCACAGTTTTTTAAATAACGTTATAACAAGTAAATGGCGCTTTCTCTATTTTTCCTTTAAAATGATAAAACAAAGGACGTTTCTTATAAATATTTTCCAGTAAAATATGAAAATTCTTATAACGTTCAAATGAAAGCAGACAGTTTTTTTCTTTAAAAAGAGCCGCCATCCTTACAATTAGAAGGCAAATAAATTGAAAAGGCTTTTAAGGGCATTCGTTTTCAAGTCGTAGTCTGTGGCATTCCTGAATAATATTTGCCTTCATATTTATATGTCTTGTGTCACTTCTATATAAATTTAAAGACTTTTGGAATGCAGTACAAATCGACAAAAAATTTAAATTTTATTACCTCTTTAATGAAGTATGGTCTACAATATGGTCATTAGTTAGTGTTGACACAAGTTTATGTACTTTAAGAGGCAAATAGTCAAGGTTCTCTTAAAAGTTAATTAAAAATACCAATAATTCTAAAATTATAATTATTTTATTCGTTACATTTCTCCCGGATTTGGACTTTGGAAACATGTCAATAGGAGGTGTAATTGAAATTTTAAAATGGATACAGATATCAATGCTTTGGATGAGTAATTACACAATAAAAATTTTCAAAATCCTTGTTTAGAACACAGCAGAATCTTCTCTTGTAAACTCATATTCAAATCTGTAGAAATTATGCTCACAAAATGTCATAATTAGTTGATTGATTTAGAAGCGTACTTTTAAAAGGCTTTTCTGTAAAAATTAGTTTTTTGACTTGTGTCACTGTTCTTTCAAACAATCCGTAGAAAGTTCTAGAAATATATATCAAAATCATAAAATTGTTTTCTGTGCTCTTAAATTAAAATTCGTGATAATATAAAAAAGGCCACCTGCAGGCGCTCGTTTTCAAGGCGCAGCCGACGAGCCAACTGAGCTGCGGTAAGCATCCCCGGAGACGCAGGAACCTCTTCCTGTCTGGACCGATCTGATCGCCCACCAGGAGAACCGGATCCTGTTTACAATGCATTTTGAATTAATTGCATAGCCCATGTAAAGTTTAATACAGTAAATAATTTAAAATATTGTGACATTTCGCTATTATATTAGATACACTTACCATATGCAAATATAATACATATTCATTCAAATTATAAAAGTTAGAATAATTTTATGCCTTCCGACTGCGCGTATAAGAAAATTAAGTAACAGCGAATGCTATATGCGTCGATGACGATATCGCTATACAATATAGATTTTGCGTATGTTTTATGCTATGGAATCATTAATATTCTTATACAATTGCTTGAATATAACTGCCATTTTGCTAAATTATTTAGTCAGTGATTCGTAGTATCCTTAGTTTCAATCAAATGTTCATATCACTAACTAACATGGCTAATGGTTGTTTGGCGATAACGCTATCGGCTTCATGCTACACGCTATTGAATAGTCGTATGCGACATATACGTACATGTCACATATGCCTATTAGGGCAAAATTTGTTTTGCTAGTTTTTACTTTGTAACGCAAAAGTTATCCCTGTCACGAAAGCGCGGCCAGACGAATCGATTATTATTATGGTTCTGGACACAGGTGTGTACTCTTCCATTGCTTTATAGTCTAACTCTTACATTGTTTGAAGTTTTATACCTGACTAGCGTATTTTTTATCTAAGAGTATTGTTTCAACTAATATTTTTTTATAAAATCATCATGAATAAAATTTTTACTTTAAACTAATTTAATTTGAGTATACTTTATTATTATTTGAATTTGTACAAAAAAATTACACGAAATTGTGTTAATTATGCCAAAGTTTGATTTTCGAACAAACAACATAAAGATTTATTGTTGATAAACATAAAAAGTCGTTTTACTTTAATTAACGTATGACTTTACAGTTTCATGACTTTACAGTGAAATTAATAAAGAAAAACATTGTTAAGCTTGACGAGAATAAGATAAAGTAGTAGTAGTAGTAGCTCGTAATGGTAGTTCAAATATCCCACCGCAAATATTCTTTCAGTCACGAATGCCTCAGCCAGACGAATCGATTATTCGTTTTATCGTACATCAGGGCGCGGGACGCAGGTGTGTACGCCGCCTGTTTTATTGCGCTTCGTTTCTGCTTTCGCAATTAAATCTCTTACGAGTCAGTGATTATTCCTTTATATTTTATTGCGATTTGTTTTTTCCGAATCTCTGACAGGTATTGTTCATAAATTTCAATAAAAGGGCATACATTAATAACGTAAGGATGATTTTGGCGATTTATTACCCCTCCTTCCTCTATTTGTGTGTGTATAAATTCTTGTTTCATAAGATCTTACTTTAAGTAAAGTATAATGTTTTTTTAACGCCACATAACTGCACTTTGAATAGTTTTTGTAGAGATTAATTGCTGAGTAATATTAAGCCTCATGTTTTTATGACAAAGGGTGAAGAGGACAAAGTGCTGCAAAAGCGAATTCATAATACCTTTCATAGTAAAAAAAATCTTAACTACTTCTTTAGGTTCATAATAACAATTAAAATCCTTTATTTTATATAAAAAAGCAAGCAAGTTTGCAGATTCTAATTATTATCAGATGCTAATTAAAAAGGCAGCGAAAACTAAATGATAAATTGCAACATCAGACGGAAAGTTTCTTCTCGACAAAGTTCGTTGCAATCGTAAATGAGCTGATTCCCTACGGCAGCGAGCTCATTAGTACGAGAAATTTCCGCTAAGGCGACGGCCAATGTACGCAAAACTTCTATTTGAAATCAAAAACAACCGAAAACTTATTGAGGATAGTTTTATATTAAAAACCAGTAAAATTTTACAAGCAATAGATTTATTTGCATAACACAGTTTATTTTATTATTTTTGTTACAATTTCTACTTGTAGGTCACACACTCCCCATATAAGAATAAATTAATACCTCAAAATAATAATACAGCAGAATCTAGAATCAAAATAGAAGTAGCAGTCTTTGACGATTACGCTGGCGCAGTATTGCGAGTACTGGCTTTGGTAGTAGAGGTCCTGGGTTCTATATTTAGGAAATGCCTTTTTCTAATTTATCTGAGTCCGGAATGGTAGAAAGCTTCGGCCGTGGCTTGTTACTACCCTCCCAGCATAGAATTGTGTTCCGGAATGATACTGCGTAGAAACCATAAGACGGAAATTGCCTATTACCAGATCAGCGCGCTTCCTACTTAGACTGTATCATCACTTACCATCACAAGTCAGTAATTCAATTAGTGGCAGTCCTGCGCTCCTCTCGGGAGTCTTCGGGTGACGGCCCGCCGGTGCAGATGACTTTTGAAACTGTCGCGTCCTAGCTATTATTACTAATGAGTTTATGTAAAATGATATCGGGAACATTATGTGATTGAACATTATAATCTGAGTTACTTAGTAAAGTGTTTGATTGTACCAACATTACCCAGCAACGCCCACATTATGGAAGTTATGGCTGCCATTAATGACGTTGTCGGCGGAGGACCCTATGCTTTATGCTTTCCTTCTCTCTTATTCTCCGACGTATATTTATAATTACACACATATAATTCATATTATTCATATTTTTATTCGTTAATGAAATACTTTTTTATTCATCCACTCACTCACTTGACTGTTTAAATATATTATTTTATACTTGCTTGTAAAACCATTTTGTAAAAATATATTTATTAATAAATTCATTTTATACATAGTTTTCGCTATAAATTGCACAACGTAAAAGGTTTAAAGCTTTCATTCTATGTAATGAGTGTAAGAAGTTCTAGGGTGCTAGGGTGTACGAGTATTTCTTTTTTTCTAAATATAATATTACTCCTTACATGTAAGTAGAAAAGCTTTTGGTCTAATGAAAAGCAGCAGTGTATAAAAGCGCCAATATATACCACGAAGTAGATACGAAAGTAAATAATGCTTGACTTCAGTGACTTACAATATTCCTTTGTTATTGAGAACTATTATATTCACTCTTAATAATGCGAAAGAATAATAAAATGAATTTCATATAATACTCCAGCAGTAATAAATCAATTAAAGTTGTTGTTGACCCAATTTCTCTAATAAACTGAATGCATTGTTATACATATTTTTGAAGCAAAAACTTCTATTTATGCGCGCTGTGGGTATTGAATAACATTGAGCCGTCACGCTTTGCTATGTAATGTTCATTCATGTAAAATCGGCTCTTGTTGGCTAAAGGAAAGAGAATATCCAAAATAAAAGTAATCTAATACATTCTTACTTAAGCTAAGCCCATCATCTATACTTGCTATAATAAAATAAATAAAAATATAAGAAATAAAACAAAATTATGCGAACTGTAATTATAATTGTTAGCAATTATAAATTTATTGGGATATGTATTGTTATAGTGGAAGTAGTACAATTATTAGTTTACTGCAATTATTGTTCAAAAGGAAACGGAAGCGCTCTTTCGTGCTCTTTCTTGTATCTTTACCGATCTTTTCGCCCCACCACGGGGAAACCATATAAAAACTCTGGTAAAGATACATGAGGCAGTTCACTTATGTTTTTTTATAGGAAGTGTTGAAATTAGTAAAGTGATAAATAATTAAAGTGTTGTGAATAATAAATATAGTAAGTAAGTAGCAGCCCATTAATGTCCCACTACTGGGCACAGGCGTCCTCACTGCGAGAAGCGAGGTTCTGAAGTAATGTAGTGTATAATATATTGTATTAAATATTTGTGGACATTTAATAGTTTGGAAGAAATTATATAAGCTTAAAGCCACTTCGGAGGATAGAGCTTTCACAATTGATTGTAATTTAAAAAGTAATTTAAGTAATTGTATTGCCATAAAGTTTTATAATTATTTGTATTATCCTAACTAAAAATATGTAATTTAGTTTTAGTCTAGGATATACAATATTACAATATAGAATGTTTACTTGTTAATGAATAAAAAATATTGATTAAAATTATTTTATTTCTTAAAGAAAAATACAATATAATAAAAAAAGACTAATTCATTAAATAAAATCATGTTAATTTTCCCTGTAAATGTTTAATGCCGATAATAAGCAAATGTTTTTCATTTTATAAGCTCTGTTTTATTCGATAGTTTGTAATTACTGAATTAATAAACCGACCACTGGTTAAATTGGCTTTCTGCTTATTTTAACTTGTTTGTTTGTTTGTTATCGTATAGGAAAATTTGATTGTGAAAATGATACTGTTTAATTTTTTATTACGCGGGGATTAACGAAAGTTCTGTTGATTAATCCATTTATGCATAAAAAACTGCCTCATTGGTCTAGTCGTTAGCGTGTTCGGCCACAGACGTGAGGTCCTGAGTCCAAAAATGTATGTTGAGTTTTCTATTATAATTTACTCAATTGTCGTGCGCCTGATCTCTCCCAGGTCGTGTCTGATTCCCGTCACATCGGACTAAGTAAGTGCACTACTGTACTATTCCTGCCAACCCGCAGTGGAGCAGCGCGGTGGGTCTATGCTCTATTAACCCTCTCTCGTATGACAGAGGAGGCCTGTGCCCCGCAGTTGGACCTTATTGGGCTGCTACTTACTACATCAAAAAGGGTTAAACCAATTTTAACGATCACTTTATTGCCAATTTTAACGACCACTATTGATCACTTGATCACTATATATTTATCACTATGTTGATCGCTTATATTGGTCTCCGTCCCAGACAGCAAAGCAATTGTTAACATATTGAAAAAACTACATGAATATAGGTCGTTTCAGATCATTTGTTATAGATATATGAATAGTAGTAGGAATAAAAAAAGGAAAAGCAAAAGTAAATGGCTTTATAAAGATTTACATGTTACTAGTTGTGCTCGACCGTGTTACCCGCGTTGTTCGCAAACCCATCAAAATATGTCCGTTAATCATAAGTTTGGGCTGTTAACCTAAACTACTAAATGGAATCCACCGGAATACAGAAAAAGATATTAAATTCTACAGCAGCATATATGAATAAGTAGAGTTTTTGACGGCGTCGCTGGCAGAGGTAAAAGTTTAGATCCTCCTCAGGGCAAATTTAGGAAAGACTCCAATAGAGATATAGGTAAATCCGTTATCAGAACGAATTGTCAATCTAAACCATTCTTCAATCCACCGGAAGACGTATTAAAACTTTCAACAAAATCGGTCCAGCCATTTAGGAGGAGTTCAATGACATGTAAACCCCCATAAGAATCGTATTTAATAAGATAACGATAAACATAATGTTTTCTTTCCAGTACGACATTTTGTAGAAATTTGTCTCCAGGTCACTATGGGCTTCCATTTAGGCACTTACTATCAAACTTGTCTCGTTTATATTTATACAAATGTAACACTTTAGATTTTCGATACTTAGAGGGAGAGAAAAAGGAATATGTTAGAAATTTAATGTATTTAATTGTCATTAAAATATTAAAAGTGTCGATATTCTAAATAAAAATGCCACGTGTTTTTAGTCAATATTAGTTTAATAGTAATTAATAATAAGTTTTTGAATTTAAAATTAAGAAAAGAGAATTTATCTTATGAAAAGTAATATATGAAATTGTGGCAAATTAAAATACCGCATGTTATTTGTAAATATTAAAACTACCTAACCTTCAAACAAATTAGCATAAAAAACGAACCGTATAATACAATTGAAAATATTGTCGCAACTTGTTGCCGCAAATTTTGTCGTAAAATAGGCAAGATATTGCCTTGTTTATGCATCGCTGGGACGTGACCCAATTCGTTTACGAAATAGTTCAACCTTTAAATATATTTTTAAACGTTTTTAATGTCAAAATGGATGGAAAATTATCAATTTAAGCTTATATAACACTATATTTTTACAATTCCTACTATTCTTTCACACTCTCCCTAAACAATCTAAATCAAATCAATAAAATATTCTTTATTCAAGTAGGTTCAAAAAGCACTTTTGAATCGTCAGTAGTCTGTCTGTTGGTAACAAATCTCCTACCGGTTCGGAAAGTTGAATTCGCTGAGAAGAAACCGGCAAGAAACTCAGCGGCTACTCTTTTAAAGATATTTTTATATGTTACAATGTGTAATATTTGTCTTCTGTGTGTAACTGGAATCAAGTCCAAACATTTTTATCGCTTAAATAATCTTCTACATTATAATATGCCTTGTGTAAAAGTATTTTGACATATGTCTTAAAAGTACGTGGAAGCAATGTATAATCTTTAATCCTGTTCAAATTTTCAATCGTTAATGAATTACATTCTTAAACTATCAAATATGTAATCTTTTAAAACACCCGTTTTTTAAAGCTCTCACAGAAGTTTAAGTTCTTTCTAATTTGTGCTATTAGGCAAGGGAATGGGTTTTATTACTTTTTTAAATTCCTTTTTTATAGCCCATTTCCTAACTGTTCATGAAAAAATTACATAACCTTAGTTACGCGAGTATACTGGTATATTCTCTGCAGATGAAATATCAAATAAAAGTCGGTAAGTATTATATATAATCTAACCAACCGTTGGAACATCAGGAAAAGTTGGTATAAAAAATACACAACGTTTTAAAAGCTATATTAAAGTTTAAAACTAAGTTGGTGTAACTAACTTCTTAACGAAGTCGTGATGTAGACACGTGATGTTACAGAATATACGGGCTTATAAGATTTTCTTAGTTATAGCCAACCTTGTTTCATACAGCTCGTTACAGTTTGCAGTTGCGTGAGGGAATTTCAAACTAAGCCCAAACTTCATCAGTAAAACAAACACGCTGGCCGACTAGTTATCAACTATTATCTGCTCTATTAAAGACGGGGTCGAAATGAACTTTATCTATTGTAATGGTGATACAATTTAGTTTAAGCAATGTACAAATTTACAATGCACACTCTCTTATTGTCTTGTTCAAATTTACAATATTTATAAAGAGGAATTATTTGTGTTTTTGTATGTATGTATATAAGCATGTTTGTAACATTCTTACACAAAAACTACTGCCCCTAACATCCATTCCAAAAAAAAACAGGAATTTTAAGAAAAATGCATTAGTGGAACCCAAGGAGTGATAAAGTTAGTCACAAAAAAGTCTGTCATCGCGTGCTCTACGGAAATTATTGATGATAAAACAAAAAATGTTTACAATCTTATAGAACGTATTAATATCTATAAAAAAAACCACGATATCATACGTTTAACTACTGTAGTTACGAGTATGCCACATTAACTACTTTTTCATATTTTAAAAGTTAATAAAAGTGCCGACAATAATCAAACAATTTTATTCATAACTCTGTATAAATCCTTATCCTATAAATAATAATTATTGATAAACGTTTCAATACCTGTAAAATACTTTTCAAATTATTAAAATCCGACATTCCATTTAAACGATACAGCGAATTTTAAAGTGTTAATCTATAAGAAAATAATGTTATGCACTAGTATAGTGATGGCCATATTCATTTTGTTAGCAGTGTACCATTTTATTCACATGTCATCACAAACACTTATAGATAGAAAATACTTTATGTATTCCAGAATGACTGTTTTTATTCGTTAGCACAGTCCTTCTAAAATATTCAGTACACATATTTGTGTATCTGTCCTAAAGTAATTAAAAGCTAAGTGAAATAAAACTTTTATGTTAACAAAAATAAATCTATAGTTCGACTTAATAGATTTTCCACTGCCACGAGATTGATGTCTACGTGGATGAACCGCGAGACATTGCTAGTCGTTAATAAAAAATATTTATTTGTTTATAACGCCTTTTAGAAATTCACGATAAATAGGCGGCTTAGAAGTAGCTTACTTTGTTTTTTTTTATGTTAAACTTAATGATATTTATTATATATTTAATATTATTATTTAATGTTTGTATTTCCCATTGATGTTGCATAACGCCTACAGCTGTGTTGAATGTATTGAGGAGATCGATGTCACCTAAAATAGTTAAAAACTAGTTTAGGGTTTTTTTATATTTGATTTGTAAATTTTGTTATTAATATTTATACAGAAAAGTAAGGAAGTGGTAGCTTTTTATAGGCCTCCTCACTGAAAGGAAAGAGTGTTTTAAGACGGTTGGCTGTAAAGGAAACATTGTAAGAAGACGTGCGTATCCGGGAACCAAATCTGGATTCCAATGATGGATTGAAAGAACAGCCAAGCACCTAGGTTTTATTTTTACAAAGAGAAACTTAGTTGTGCCTGTTGAGAGTTCGAATCGGAATCCACGCATCTCACTACTAGGCCTATACTATAAAAATATGAAATACTATAACCTCATTGTAAGAATGTGTCGTTTTTGCATTAAAATCAACCACAAAACGGACACAGAAATTGATATATTCGCCTAACGATCAAACCTTAATTGGATTTAAAAAGAAAAAGAAATTAGGTGTAAGTTTGTGATATTTTTATGTCGTTTATGTCAGTTTTTCCTCTTATATAATGTGCATATTTTAGTTTATAAAGTAATATATTAAAACTTAAGAAGCACAAGAGCTCCTTTTGCATACCCGTTATACTGTTCGGCAGCTTTCAGAGGTAGTTTTAAATACGCTGCTAGAACAATATCCCCCAGCCAATAGAAACTGTGCCACAAAGTATACAAAAATTAATTAAAACTATATGTTAAAAAAAGCAAAAAAGTAGAAAATTATTCGGCAGAATAATCTATTTTATAGCTGCAAAAATAAAGTCTATTTTTTAATCAACTATTTTTATGCGTATTTTTTAATGATGCCAATTATGTGTTATACACTTTGTTATTTTATTGTACGTTACGTCTTATTTTTTTAATGCCAATACGACAAAATTTGTGAATAAATCGTTAGTAATGGATTTTGGAAAATAATAGTAGTGACTCATGCTTATTTTGTTGTTTTGAAGTCACTGACAATTTCTTTGTTATGTATAAATGTTTTTCAACACTTTGTTATGTATGAAACAACAACAAAAAACGGGTTAATATTTGATTTAGTTATATTTGAGTACAATAAAAAAATAAAATTAAAAATAAAAAAATTAACAAAAAAGAACCTTAAGATTACAAATATAAGTATACGAAGAACCCTAAAAAAGAATACGCAATTTTTTTTTACTTTTTAGAGCATATTAATATATGTGTAGGAGTTTGTTTTGAAGGCGATGCCATTTTTGTTATTTATTTTTTAATTTTTATTGTATCTGAAGTAAACTAACAAATTTGTCTGCATACTTAAAAAACTTGTAGTTCATATGAGACAGGGCCGTTTAAATGAAACAACTTTACAAAGTGAAATTTACATTGGTACTGCCACATCCGGGATCGAACCCTTATACGTTACAGGTTGGTTATTTTGCCACCGTAAAATTATATTATGATAGCGGGATGCTGCTATCACCAGTTTTTTGTATGGTAATCGAGCACACCACTAATACGTAAAAGTTTCCCTCCCCCGCACACCACCTCTTCACACGCAATGTACCTTAAGTAAATATTGTAATGCAGCTACAAACGTAAGCTCATTGCCATTTGTTTACAGACAGTTATTTGACTACGACAATCACTTGACCACGCTGACGTTACGGTAGATGACCGAAACATCTGGATAGCCTATAAAAGATTCTGCCGAGTATCGTTAATTTGATCCTAAGAACTGTAGAGTTCCGTTACTTTGTCAAGGACCCCATGATCAAAACCTAATGAAACTATTATCAATCAAACCCTTGAAGTATATCCATTTCTATAAAAATCATCGAAATCGGTTGGGGTGATCTTGTTACTCGTCCATTTGTTATGAACGTCCTTAATGCAAATTTAAGACTTATACGGTTTTCTCATGGATGTCATTATCAGAAGTGGACTGAAAAATGGGACCCTACGACAAGCACCACCTTTCATAAAAAAAAAGAATTCTCAAGATTGGTTCACTCAGTCTGAAGATGTGAGGTAACAAATATATAAAAAAAATACGGACGAATTGATGACGTTCTCCTTTTTTTGAAGTCAGTTAAAAAAACACTTTATTGTGTTTGAATATCTTTGTTCACATATTTTCATAGTAGTTAATTGTATATTTTAAATAAATGTTCTGTGGCCGGGGTCTCGGCTGAAAATTAGTTGTGTTTTGGAACACACGACGAGCTTACCATATTATAGTGTTACAGACACGTACTGTATACCCATATTGAGAATACTAAAGAATAATGCTGTTTCTTCTTTCTTTCTACTTTTATTTGACCTACCAATAAAATTAGTTGCAACGATTCAAAAAATGAAGTTTTTGGATTTGACTTTGAATATCCATAGATTTTTTTATATGTTTTATTTTATTTCTCAATAATGAAAAATAATTTGGCATATATGAGTGTATGTATGTATATTTAGCCAGCAATAACAATTTCATGCTGTGCTTACACGCGTAGGGTTACAACATTAATCCAATGTAACCTATTTTATTTGCCTAACGTAATAAATAAATTTAATATTACTACAATTAAAAAATATTAAGGACTGTCATATAGATCATAATGTATATAACCCTATTTTTTTATTTTACGCTGGGAAATGCATTTAGGCACTCCAACCGACATCGGTTGAAAGTGTGGGACTTACTAGATAATCAAGAATACCCACTAAAACCCAGCGAAACCCTCTTGATCTTTTAGTGAGGCGCCAGAGGCCTAACGAAAAAAATTCTACTTTGGCACTCTGGATTCGTTTTCCTTCACAAAAGTATTAATTTTAAGACGGAGGAAGGAGACGGAATACGGGGTTCAAACGAAGTTTATCTTTTCACGATGTTATAAAGGACACGGAGAAAATCTATTTTCATTAATCAAAATCAAATCAAAAATATCTTTATTCAAGTAGGCATATTACAGCACTTTTGAATCGTCAAATTATATTTTTTTTCCACACTCTGATTCTAATATACATCTGATGACGGTACTCAAGATCGGCTTAAAATCTAAAGTTACGAGGGTTCCTTCGCGCCCTGATCCGAGAAGAACCCACAACAAACTCAGTCGGGTTTTTTTTTTTACCATCATCATTACAATAACAAATTAGTTTACTATATTTTAATTAAAATTAGAGCAATTTGTTCACTCCCAAGCGTTTCTATCGTCTAGGTAATCTTGCAACTTATAATACGATTTTTCTATCAACTTTCTTTTAACAAAGACTTTGAATTTATTAATTGACATCTTTAGAACGTCTTGTGGGAGTTTGTTATAGAAACGTATACAGTTACCCTTAAATGAGTTGTTAATCTTATGTAGCCTACCAGAATTTATAACAAGTTTGTTTTAGTTTCGTAAGTTATATGATGTACATTCACTCTTTTTATAAAAATGTTCATTATATGTTCATTATATGTATAAGATAAAAATTGTCTACTTTAATGCTATCTTTTGGGTTAATGCCTATTGAACCTGAGGTGACTGTCAACGATTGTTTTCAATATGCTATTAAGATAACATAATAAAATAAATAATGATAAAAAGGGATATTCCTAATGACCATCATTTATCATTAGGCTAAAGTAAATTTCTCTGTATTATCGTGTTTATAAACATAAGCGATCCTGGGTCCTGGGTTCGATTTCCGGGTCGGGCAATAAAAAAATCGGTATAGAGGTTTCTATTAAGATTTTCTCAAGATTTGACCGAAGTGCCGCAGAGAGAACGTTAAACCGTCGGTCCTGCGCCTGATCGCTCTCCAGTTGTGTCGGATTTTCGTCACATCGGACTATGAGAGTGAAGGAATGGAGAGTGCACTTGTGTACTATGCCTGCCAATCCGCAGGAGACCAGCGTGGTGGGTCTATGCTCTAAAAACCATATGACTGAGGAGGCCTGTACCCAGCAGTAGGACATTAATGGGCTGCTACTTACTTTTACTTACTTTATTCGTTTTTAGACCGTCTTATCTATAAAAATAATAAAGTTAATGAATCAAAAGTATGATCGATTGAAATTTTCTACAAGATAAATATTGGAAGAATGTGAACAAAGAGTAAAAATTTAAAAAAGAGATTTGAAATTTTTGAGAAAGAGAACTAAATCAATGTTTTAAATGTAAATGTTTAGTAATTTGTAAAAAGAAAAAAGGAAATCAAAGATTTTTCCTTATAGCAGACAAGTTAGCACTTGATTGTAATTTCACTTGATCATAACTGATTATACAATCTAAGATCAAAGCGTACTAACAACTTATTAAGAGGTAATTTATCTCTTATGGCTGGTTGAATACAGTATCATATCGCAACGTTATTTTTGGTAGGTTGGTAAACACCCACGGCCGAAGCCTCCCCTCAGTTCAGACTCAGACAAATTAGAAAATGCAATTACCTATATTTGTCCCACGGGGAATCGAACATCTGACCATGTTAATCTCGCTAATTATGAACACAAAATTTGAATCACTTCACAACAATAGAAATTTGGTCATAACCTTTTGTAACTTTCAAAGTCCCGAATTAAATACCTTTTTAGGCTATAATAAGAATAGGCTTTTTTTGCTGTTTATTTTTATTTTCAATGTTCTTATAAGGCATTGTTTATATTCAAATCCTTACTAACAGTATAAATAAATTAATTTAATATATTTGCAGTCTCGCTGTTGGGAATAGATATATGGAAAGGAGAGTCTTGAAACTTTGGCACTGTGCGGTAAGGTAAGGTTAGTAGCAGCCCATTAACGTCACACTGCTAGGTGCAAATTTGCCTCCTCACTCATTTGAGAGAGAGTTTTTACAGCATAGACCCATCAAGCTGCTCCACTGCAGATTGCAGGGCATAGTAAACTATATATCTATTTTTTATTTGGCCTGACCCAGGACTCGAACCCAGGACCTCAGGTCTGTAATCGACCATGGTAACGACTAGATCAATGAGGCAACCTTACATAACTTATATTTTTACATTACTGTGCCAACTTTCACAAGAAACATGTTTACATGAATTACAAAAATCTAAAGAATGTCCTATAATTATGAACTTACCTCCATCTAGAGTGGCAGTAATATCAGCTCTAGGTTCTGGACCATCGCTACTCCTGCCTGGCGATGTTGCATCTGGCAGGGGAACTTCCTCTTCGGAACTATCAGCTGGATCCAATACATTGCGATCGCTGGTGTTGCTATTTCCCCCTGTTCCGATTTCGGCGTACGTTCCACTGTCGCTACCATTTTGCACAGACCATTTAATAGGGGAGTCGATTTTGCCGTTCGCCTGATTTTCCTTGTTATCTTCATCTGGTGAAGATACTATAGAAAAGATACGAGTTCTGTAATATCTTTTATACCGACAGGTTAACACTTGACTGTGATCACATGTGATCCGTGCTAAACTAGTAATAGACACTAACACTTATGATTTCACACACAGCATCGTATCGAAACACAATTGTATTGCTTGGCGGTACGTTTTTGCGTGTACTGGTAGGGTGAATTTACGAAATTGCTTTTTCTAATTTATCTGAGACTGGTGGGAGATTTAGGCCGTGGCTAGTTACCATCTTACCAGCAAAGGCGTGCCACCAAGCAAAGAGATTTGTGTTCCGGTGCGATGCTGTGTAGAAACCATAAGAGGGAGATCAAACAGGGACCTCTACTAGCAAAGTAAGCCCTGCGCCATTCTGTATTATCTATAATTTAATTTTACTTACTAATCTTGTAATTTTTTTTTAATTTATATAATGTGTCGTTAAGGCGAGGATTCCTAAAGGCTATAGACATGAATTAGCTATAAGCTTGAGTTTAATGTATAGTTTGTTTTCAGTTTATGTTATTCTAAGTAATCATATATATATATATATGCATGCATTAATCACATGTAACCTTTTGTGTCAGCACCTATATAATCGATCAAATACGAGTAAATCTGGGTTAATAATAACCATGCAATAGCCATTGCTCACATATCTCATTTAATTATATTTGTATTCTGATAAACAGTTAATTATGTTTATTATCTTTCAAACTATATTTTATGTATATAGGACGTGCATGTGAAATACCCAGAACTGATATGTAAAATATTCTTTATCGAATGTAACTTAATTGTTTGATAAGCATTTATTGCTAGTTGTAATACAAAACAACGCCAATTGCTTGTGTGTGTCTGAAATGCTTTAATGCACAAACTCCGAACCATGGGTGAGGAGTGTTGGATTTGGGGTACAAGAATACCTCTCAATACCCACTAAAACCCAATGGAACCCTCTTCATCTATGAATGAGACACCAGCGGTTCAGCTTTCGCATTCAACCCTTGTGTCCCGGATGACTCAGACTGAAGATTTACGCAAACAGGGGCTGTCTTGTAACCTGCCTGCTCCGGCGGTGTGAGGGAGCATCCACTGCAATCTCCTTCTCTTTCGTGGGCCTTCTTCAGTGAACTGATCGTCGCACAGAAAAGAGCCGCTCCCGCGCAACATAACAAGAATTTCTTAATCTAATTACATAAAAGGCAGCCTTTAAATCTTTTACTTATGCTTATCATAGATGACGATGTATAATTTTACGCAAAATTAATTGGAATAATGAATTACTATTTGTAGATACCGAATTAGTATAAAGTTTCAACTATTACAAATTAAAAAAATGTATTTGAACTTGATTAGACAAATAAATAATTTTGACAATTAAAACACGATATATACAGAGGGGTCAAAAAAATGTGTCCACAGTTTAAAAGTCCATAACTTGCAAACTAATTGACAGAGTTGTATCATTTTTGTTGAAAGTGCAGCTTATGATCCAACTTATAGATATCACTTTGAGTGTTCGAAATGATCGCCATTAACGATGCCACAGAACTGCAGCACGAACTACTGACTGCAAAGTGTTCACTTGGATATTTGCACATTAATTTACGATGGAATCTCGAAGTTCATCAAATGTGCGTGGCTTTTCGATAAACGAAGTACTTTAGTGTTCCCACAGGTCCAGAGTAGTTAAGTCTCCGGAACGTGGTGGATACTCTATAGCACCTCTACGGCCTATCCATCTTCTTGGCAGATTTTGGTAGAGATAAGCTCCAATACGATTTTGGTCATGAGCTGGGGAACCATAATGTTGAAAATAAAATCTTTCGTCTCCATACAAGTTTTGGATGGCAGGTAAAATGGATGTCTGAAGCTTCTGAAGGTACATCTCACCGGGAACGGTGCCGTCAAAGAAGAATGGCCCTGTCAAGCCCAGGTAAGATAACCCACACGTTTATTCCTGGTAAATTCACGGCGTTGTCTACATGGAAGTTCCGATTTTGGGCATTGGGATTGTCGGAAGTACAAAATATTACACTACCAAAAATGAGACAACTCAATCAATTAGTTTACAAGTTATGGACTTTTAAACAGTGGATACACTTTTTTTGGACCCCTTTGTTTATTGTTGGTATTTGAGTCGGTATTAAAAAATAATGGGAAATGAACTAAATTAATCTTCTATATTAAAAAAAAATATGATGTTTATTTTGGACAATTAAAATTTATCATATTTAAAATTGCTAATGAAACATACCGCAGTGGAGATTCAATGGCTAGAGCATTTGGTTATTGCTGATAGTTTAGGGCATAATTGTAATCTCACCTGATGGTAAGTGATGATACAGTCAAGATAGAAGCGCTTTAAAGGATTTTTTCCTTAGTGGTACATTATTGCTGGTAAGAAAGTAATTATCAAGACCCAGAATTTCTTAAATTTTACCTGCTGGGAATCAATCCCAGAACCGGTGTTTACGGAGCTTATACTTGCATTATTCTCCCAGCGAGGTCATCAATAATTAATTATTTTCTTCATTTATAACTTGTAATGAGATATAACTCGGTAGAAATTCAATACCCAATATTAATTATGATTTAACGTTATGTAGAAAAAAAGTAATACGGACCTATGAAAGGATTATCTTTTCCATTCCTAATAGAGAGCCTTGTCGATCTATTCAATGTGCCCTCTTTATCCCCATTCAAAGATCCATTGCGAGGTTTGTCAAGAGTGCTGATGAGAAGGCGGCGTTCGGGGGGGATGGGACGGGGGTCATCGTTTCTGTCGAGGGCTGAACAAGCAGGTGTGATGAGGGGATCCGCAGGTTCAGGTTCCGCGTCTGCTTCCACTCTTGTACCCACTGATACTTGTTCGTCAACCATTTTACGAAGTTTCGCCTATAACAAACAAGTAATATAAGACAAAAGTTTAAATCTAATTGACGATTGATTATATTGGATGAAACTATGTATTTCACGGAATTTTCAATAGTGGCAATTTACAGATGCAATTTTTTATATTTAGAGTCTTGTTTTTTTTGTAAGGTACAAAATAGCCGAAGGCTTTCAGAAATCCACACCTAGAGAGATAAGATTTACGAGTACTCGTTTTGCTTTTAAAGATCCCGGGTTCGATTCCTGGAAAGGCGTATTTAGCAAATGTTTTGAGTCTGAACTGGTTAGAGGCTTCGGCCGTGGCTCGCTATCATCCTACCAGCGAAGATGTACCGTCAAGCAAAGATTTGTGTTCCAGTGCGATGCTGTATAGAAAACATTAGAGGTAAATTGCCTTTCACCAGATCGCCCTGCAATTTTAAAATGTACCATCACTTACCATCAGTTATGATCACAGTCAAGCGTTTACCTGTCAGGAAAAAATATTCCCTGATGGGAGTCGTAACACAGACCACATTTAGCTTATGGAGTACTTGCACAAGTAATGACTGTAATGATAACTAATGACTGGATATCTATTTCCAAAACAGATTTTCATATGATGTTTAAAGTAAAAAATAATAAAGCTATATCGTTATATTAAACAGCGTTAGCGTAATTTACGTTATTAAACAGCTATCTGAATCAAATTATAACTTTTATTAACTTTCTTTGAAGGAAAATTTTGTTTTGAAATAACATTAGTATATTAATGAAAGCTGAAACGAGAAATGGATGTCGTTATGCAATATAGGTCCAATATAAAAAAGTGGAGTTTTGCAAAAGTCCAGTAACCCTTAATTGTCCGTGATATGACTAGGAATATAATCCAGGAGATGTCCAAGTACAACGCACCATTACAGGAATTCTACAATAGATTAGTTTGAAAATATTTTATTTGCAGAAAATCTAATCAGCTTAGAATAATTTAAATAGCAGATTATGATAAGGTTCAAAATGTTAGTTATATCAAGTCGTGGTACAAAAATGTACAATGTACAATGTAATAGTCCCTTAATACATTTTCTTTAAATTTCCTACTAATATTTATCCTACTTATAATTATCTCACTGGGCCACAGCGAAGTGTTTTTGTTTTTTATTATTGCTGGAAGCACGCTAATCTGGAAACAGATAATTTAACTGCGATGGTTCCTACACAGCATCTAAGCTGGAGAATGCTTTACGAAAACTATGACCGAGGGAAGCAAATGGACGACGATTATAATAATTAAATTAGTTGTAAAATATATATATTAATGTACCGATTGCCGAAAAAATGAATTAACCCTGTAAGCCGAAAATTATATTAATGAAAACGTCCAAAAATTCAAAAGACGTATACTTTCCGAAAACTTGACGACCAAAATTTTCAACTACTTAGATATAATCTATATCTATATAAGAGATATCCAGGTATCTATTGACTCATCACAAAAAACATTCCAAGCAGACGAAGTCGCGGTCTCAGTTAGTAACTTATATAATAAAAGGCGGCTGCATTACATAATACATTTCCTCAATTTGCTCTGCCGGTGATCAAAACCAGGACGTCTGCTATCGATACGAGCACTGGCCACCTGGCACCAGGGAAGAATGCGCAAGCTGAACCTCTGGTGTCTAATTTACGGATGAAGAGGGTTCCGCTGGGTTTTAGTGGGTATTGCGAAGTCTCCTGCCTCGCTAAGTCCCACACTCCTGACCCATTCTGGTCAGGGTAAGTGCGTAAAAGCATTTCCCAGCGCAAAAAAAAGAATTGCGCCAGCAAGGCGGCATGTTTACTACTTTATTTTTACTTATGAAGGACTGCGTTACAGCATAACAAAGAAAAACGATTTATTTTCCCTAACGACCCTTTACTTGGCACACTTTTACCTAATAGTCGCTTGAATAGGTAACTTTAATAGCTAGGGAAAGGTGGATTACACGAACGAAAACAACTTTGTGATCGGTGTTAACCCTTCGGCTAAACTTAGGCTTTTAAGTACACATGTAATTATGTTGTCTCGTATCCTAGTAACTGTTTGATGGCTCGCTTCCATTACGTATAGGTTAAATTATCATTGTGGTACCAAAAATAAGATATGGTAACTATACCATTACTTTTTTTAGTACCAAAACAAAAAAAAAATAAGTAGCAGCCCATTAGCGTTTCACTGCTGAGCACAAGCCTCTTCACTGATACGAGAGAAGGTTTATAAAGCATAGACCCACCACGTTGCTTCACTGCGGATTAGCAAGTATAGTTCACAAGTGGACCGGAGAAAAATCAGAAGCAGGACCGACGGCTTAAGGTGCTTTCGGGGACACGCGAGTGGAGAAAATCTTAATAGAAAATTCAATATCGATTTTTGAATTGGAACGACTCGGAATTCGAATCCAGGGACCAAGGAGGGCGTTTTTTGGTACCATAATGATATAATATTATATGAATAAGTTTTCTTTATTGCTAAAAGTTTAGCGCCTGACTGTGATCTTACCTGATGGTAAGTGATGATACAGTCTAATATGGAGGCGCGCTAATCTGGTATGAGGCGTTATACCCCTTATGGTTTTTACACAACATCGTACCGGAACACAAATCTTTTTTTTGGCGGTACGTCTTTGCTGATAGGGTGTTAACTAGCCGCGGCCAAAACCTTCCACCAGTCCAAACTCAGACAAATTAGATATAGAATTTCCTAAATTCGTCCTGCCGGGGATCGAAACCCGGACATCCGCTAGCAAAGCGAATATACGCACCACTGCGCCAGTGAGGCCGTCGACGTAAGACGGTATGGCGCTAACCTGATAAGAATAATATATCCTTTTAAAGGTGGTTACATATTTAGTGAAAAGCTCCATCTTCATTTATAGTACCGAGGCATGGAATATGGTCTCGCTGGCGCAGTGGTACAAGTACTCGCCTTGCTATCAGAGGTGCCGGGTTTGATCCCTGGTAGTGCGAATTTAGGAAATAGTACTTTCTAATTTGTTTAAGTACCGTCTTACCGCCAAGGAAAGAGACAACAATTGTTTTTCACCAGATTAACGCGGTTCAATTTTAAACTGTATCATTTACCATCGGATGTGATCATAAGTAAAACGCTAACGTGTCAGCAATAAAAGATCCAAGCAACAAAAAGGAAAATATAGATACATTTGGAATGTGTATACAATGATTTTCGAATGATTAGATAATAAAGTATTATTAAAAGATGAGAATTCTAAAGGCATTGCGCCTAAAAAATGTTTCATAAATTTTGTATTGCTCTTTTTAAAACAAGATTTTATTACCTTAACGAGCAAACACCCTTTGTTTGTTTTACCAGGGGTTACATTACCCGGGCAAAATAGCCTGATCAATAATGAAAACCAATTAAGAACAATATGTAATTAATTCTAACAAGATCATTAAAATGTACGCTTTTTTCTTTACATCATGCAAGCAATGAATGTTTACGCTACGCTTACTAAGAAAATACAATTCTTCTGTCAAAATCCTGTATAATCAAAAGCTGTAGCTTTTGGAGATAGAATTTTCTATCCCTATGGATATATAGGATCCTATCTATATAGGATCTAGGAAGATCCTTGTTAGAAATACAAGGCAAAACTCCTTACAAAATCAGTTCTATGTTACTCGAAAATATATGCGATTGATTATATTAGACGGAATCTATTTACTTAAATGCGGACTGTGATCTCTATCTATCTATCTGTAAGACACAAATATACTAACCTGGAAAGAAGTAATTTACTTTTTATGGTTATTAATGGGATCTTATGGCCGAAGCCTCTAACCAGGACAAAATAGAAAATGTAATTTAGTAAATTTGCACATCTGGGAAGGACATCGGACCTAGGAATCCTGCTAGGACTCGTACCACTGTGACAGCGAGGTCATCACATGTGTATTTATATACCTAAACTATTTATGAAGTGACACTTCTTTAGGGTGATTTTTTTACGGACGAAACGTGTGATTAGCGTCACGAAGATGTGCAGCGTTTGCATGTCATTTCGTTTGAAGGTGAAATAGTTTTAATATTTACAAATAACATGATGTATTTTAATTTCCCACTTGTCATTCAATAATTTAATATTCTAATTTTAAAATAAAAGTATTACATAAATATATTCTCTTTTGTAAATTCAAAAACAACATTTAATTAATAATGAAATAGAGTGCACTACTTTCAGTAAATAGCGTTGCGCTCTTTCTACTTCTAAACTTCTTGGCTTTGCAACGCCCCCCCCCCCATACTGTTATACAATAAACGGTTATTGATTGAGATTAATTTACCTCTTATGATTTTTATTTAACATCGTACCTGATCGCAAATGTCTTGCTTAGCGCTACGTCTTTTCTGGTAGGGTGGTTATCAGCCGCGGCCGAAGACTACTACCAGACCAGACTCGATTCACAAATTCAAATTCCTATATTGGCCCTACTGAGGAGGAGTAGCCGCTCCAATGTGCCAGCGAGTTCGGAAGTTTTATTACGGAAAAATGTTGTAATTTCTAAAATCTTCCATATTTTATAAAAATAATGTAATTGTATATCTTAAGTGGTACTAACTTTTTTGTATTTTTTTTTAATAAGTATTACCTGGGCGTCGCCTAGTATCCGGCGCACAAGCGCCATCAGGCCGCCGTGGCAGGCGTTATCATGCTATCCTCCCGAGCCTCCCCTCATGTTGGCCAATGAACTCGAATATGAAACAACTATTCACTGGTACGTTCAACTATTCAACTTTGTCGCAACCTTCCCCTTTGATGTCCTCTAGGGCTCCAGTTTCTGAGTTAATCTGAAACAAAACATAAGTATCGTAAATTAAGTAGAAACAACAATAAAACAATTAGAGTACTCTGATTCACTTTATACACATTTAAGCAATTATTGTATGTAAATAAAAATATTGATAAGTTTATTTTTGTTTTTAGTCAAACAGTCTACATTTTTGACATTTCACTTTACTTAATGTAAGGCCATAATAGATTGTGTGTATATATAACACAGGATAATTTACTTTAAACAAGTGTTTTGTGTTTTTGTTGGTGTGGGTTTTTGTGCATTTGTGATTTTTAGGAAGGAAATTGACAAGAATTCTAGTAAATAACATATCAATTTAACAACTCATTTAAATGTAATGATTAAACGAAGGCGTTGAAGATATATCATATGATTGGGTTTTGCGTAGGGCCAATCTCGAGGGCGTAGGCGTAACGTGTTACGCCGACAATATCCTGGTCACGGCTCGCGGCAATACTCATCGGGATGTGCGAGTCCTTGCGACAGCGAGAGTAGCGCAGATTGTGGCGAGGATTCTTCGTTTGGGACTGAAGGATGCACTGAATGAGTCTTAAGTCGGAGAAGTGCTGATAGTGGGAGGAACTTCCATCGGCATCGAGCGCATTATGAAGTACTTCGGCCTTATTCTTGATAGTCGGTGGATGTTTGAAACACATTTCGTGATTCAAACATGCGTTTCGTGTCTCGCCCAGGCTTGAGAGGGCAGTTGGAGCGTTGAGCAGTCTTCTGGCAAATGTAGGCCAGACGTGAGCTATCGTAGGCTCTACGCGGGCGGCTTACATTCTGTGGCGCTCTACGGAGCTCCAATACGGGCACCTACTCTTACCCCACGGTCCAGAACACTGCTGCGCCAAGCACAGCGGATCAGGGCGGTGAGAGTCATCCTGGGAGTTTTTGCGGTAGCACAATCTCCGGGGATGCGGCCTGCTCTTTAGCTAGTACGCCGCCCTGTGACTTGAAGGCAGAGGTGCATGATAGAAGGATGGAAGCACGGCTTCGGGGGGAATCTCTGCCACAATCTGCGGAGAGAAAAAAGGGTGGTACAAGCCGCCCTGATAGCCAAATGGAGGAAGCGGTTTTGTCAGCCGAAGCGCCCCACGAAACTATAAAGGCAATCCGGCCCGTAACAGAAGAATGGTGTCACAGAGCACATAGTGCAGTGAAATTTCACCTCGCCCAGGTTCTGTCTGGCCACGATTGATTTGACAAATACCTGTTAGGAGTTGATAGGTATGAGCCTACCGAGGAGTGGCTCTCGTTCAAGGAGTGCCCAGCCTGGGCTGCTCAGCGTGCCACACTTGTGGCGGTCATCGGGGTGGATCTCTCGCTCCCTACCGTTATTAGAATGGTAGTGAGAAGCGAGAAAACATGGTGTGTTATGCTCTCCTTTTGCTAGGATGTCATGACGCGTAAGGAGTTGGCGAAATGGTTGAGAGAGGCAAAAATGTTTAAATAAAAATAAATTGAAATAAGACTTTATAAAAAAGTATAGAGTTTGTTGTAGATTATTTACAAATATTCCATGAAAAATAATAATGAGTTCTACAAAGGCCAATCAAATACAGAATATCTTATATCTGATAAGCTTTCGTTTTTTAGACTTTGATATTTTCTGGTTGATTTAATGAAAATAAAAGATCACAAAGAAGCATTAATTAAATTACATTCGCAAGGCCACTAACTGGGTCAAGTACATCGACCGAGCGGTACCAAGCGCGACAATGTTATTTGAGATTTTATTCTCTATTTTACAGTATATATTTGTTATATAAAGAACGAGATAAAATCTTAAATTATATATATTTTTTATTTTGCTTGATGGCACATCTTTGTCGGAAGAGTAGTAACAAACCGTAGCGGATGCCAGCCAACATTCCAAAACTTGGACAAAATAGAAAAACCAATGTCTTTAAAAAATTTGAATTTACCGAAGCCTTGGCTCTTACTACCAAAGCAAACTACCCCTACGTGAGTAATGTTGTCAAATATGAACACAAAAATTGTTTCTACTGAAAAGGGTTTAACCGATGTGTCCTAAGCCGATTTCTTTAGGAGAGCAATAATACTAAGATGGGTTGACTAAGCATGGAATAACTAACAAACATATCCCTTATTTGCTACTTTACTGATAAAATAACGAGTAACGACAATAACTGAAATTGAAAAGAGGATTACTATGTTACTGCCAATATTTTAAAACGGAATGAGCGAGAATTACAATAACTTCAACTAGTAAAGAAGCAGTGTGATATAGACAGGTAATAGGCACATATATATGAGTACTTCGGCCAATATGCGCAACCTTTACTATAAGTAAGCTTGGGAGAAAGGACACATTATTAAATGAACTTTATATAATTTTTACCCAATAAAATTATTTGACAAAAGCTTAAAACTTAAATTTATTAAAGTATAGATGTAGACTATCATTTTATTTCTAGTGTCTTTTAATAGGGAATTTGTTTTCCCTATTAAAAGACAAAAGGCAAGCAAAAAAAGATAGACCATTCAGCCTCCTCTTCAGTTTGAGATTCTTATCTATTAATAGAATACTAGTTACTTCCTATTCTCTACATATGTGATATATATATATATAACTCGTATTTAATATGTAGTCTATGAAAAAGTAACTTCTGAGTTACAAATAACTTTATACAATATCAGTTATTGAGCAAATAATAACGTCAGAGTTAATTGCTTAGTTAAGACCAATAAACACACACATCACGAGAACTCCGGTTACGCTGTAAAAGCCAGTAGGGCTAACAGCTAAACACAGTCCGAACAAAAAAAAATTACGAGAACTGCAAAAATATTCGCGAATAACGCAATATAGACGGTCTCGTTGCAGCAGTGATGTGAGTACACGCTATGCTAGAAGACGTCCCAGGTTCGATCTCTGGAGCAAATTTAAGAAATTGCATTTTCTAATTTGTTCGAATCTGATCTGGTGGCTAGTTACCACTCTATCAATAAAGACGTGCCGCGTAACAAGAGATTTGTGTTCCGGTACTATGACTGAATTTGCCTCTTACCAGATTAGCAGATTTTCAATTTAGATTGCAACATCTCTTGCCATCAGGTGTGATCAGTCTATCAGTGACAAAAAACTTTCACATATTCGAGATTGGGATAGGAAACTACGCGAGTGATATCGCTTAAAATATTTAGCGTCGACATAAAATACGATTAATCGCCTTTTCATTACCAATTATTCGTTGTTTCAATAAAATAGACGCGTCTACCATCAGTAATTGCGCTTTTATAGCGGTCGTCGTACATATATTTGTTTGAATTTCTGGAATACAAAGCCGCTCTAGCATTAAACGGTAGTAAAACGACTCCAAAACACGACAGAACAGTGCGTTGTAAATATTGTTCATTCCAGAGCGAAGAATAAAATCGCTGCTTTACTTTTCAATGATATCAAAAAATCATTTCAATCGAAGGTAATATCCAACGACATATAGATAAATAGATAGATAAACACTTAATTGCATACATTCATATTACTAAAGTTACAGACAGTAACTATAACTACGTATCTTAAAATATCTTAAATTATCGTTATTATTGTCTATTATTTATCATTAGTATATCAATTAAATATCATTATTTTTTGAATATTGACATTAGTTAAAATTTTATATGCATGCTGTGATAACTTTTACTGCAATGCACAATAACCAGGACTTTGTTTATGTATTTTTTTTTTGATAAATGCGTAAATGTAACATTTTTTTAGTTATCCTTCATAAATAAATAAATAACTAAACTAAAAGATTTAAAAAGATAACAACCCCCTATCACTATTAAATGATCTCTTTCAGGCAATCCCTCTGATAGATCCTGTTGCAGTCATTCGGATTAATCTTATAAGACACCATTCAACTTAAAACTCAAACTCAAAATATCTTCATTCAAGTAGGCTTTTACAGCACTTTTGAAATGTCAAATACATATTTTTTTCCACTCACTAATTCTAATGTGCGACTGATGATGGTATTAAAGAACGACTTAAAATCTAAAGTTATGAGTGTTCCTTCAAAGGTAGTGTTCTATGACTTCGTGTTTAACTTTATTTAGTGATTTCCTGTCGATTATTAATTGGTGAATATAAAATCTAAAGACACAGGTTCTACAAAATCCTTACTCTTAGGAGTATATTTTAATTATCCTAATGAGTAAATATCCTTTGTTTGTACAAAAAGTTTGCAACAACTTTCGACTGTTTAGTTCATAAAAATGTTCAGACTATTTTCAAGCAAGTATAATTCGAAAGAAGTACATTAATAGGTAGGAATTAAAAAAGGTGTGGGCAGAAGTGGAAAATCTTATCGAATACGCCGTGCTCAATTCATCGTTACCTAAGTACCTTATTTTCTTTTATGAAGTGTTATGGAAACACTCAGAAAACCCTTTCAGATAGCTTTAGCCTGTCATCCTATACAAAAAGGTCTTTACGGTGACGTGACATTACTTGAACGGTCTTGCCTTGAAATCAAAAATTCACTTACCGAGAACTGACGTAAATTTCCTTCTTAAAGGGTTTTCACCTTAAGCTTAAATTTTACCGCTAATTTATAGAATGTCATGCGCATTGTTCCAGATTCTGTAGGAATACGTATCCCGTAGGTTTATGTATACCGGCTCAAGGCCTGCGGCCTGATGCCGATGAGGTACGTAGGATCAGGGTCCCAGTCGACGAGGCTCTGATTCAGAAGTGGAAGGAGGACCTTGGGTCCCGAGCGGCGGACGTGGCCACAGTGGAAGCAATTCGTCCTCACCAAGACCAATGCCTCTCCAGGAGGCAAGGGACGCTTTCTTACAGACTGGTGCAGATTCTTACCGGGCATGGTTGTCTCGGAAAGTTCTTGCACCAAATCGGCAGTGAGGAGTCGCCCAACTGCCATAAGTGTGGTGCAGCTATTAACTCAGCACACCACACAGTGGCAGAATGCGCAGCGTGGGGACCTCAGCGTCACCTCTTGGTGGCACTGATTGGCGGAGATCTCTCGCTGCGGAGCATTATAGGCGCGATGCTCTCCAGTTAGAGGTGTTGGGCGGGAATTGCCTTCTTCTGTGAGATCATAGTCTCGCTAAAGGAGGCCCGCGAACAAGAGAGGGAGAATGCAGTAGATGCCCCTCTTACCGCCGATGAAGTCGGGATTCTAGGCGGCGCATGTTTGCGCACCTGCTCCCGCTTCCGTGAATCCTCGGACTCATCCGAGAAACCAGGTAGAATGCGCAAGCTGATCCTCTGGTGTCTCACTCACGGATGAAGAGGTTTCCGCTGGGTTTTAGTGGGTATTGCGAATCTCCTCCCTCGCAGAGTCCCACACTCCCGAGCTACGGGTCGCGGTTANTTCCATAAACTTTCAATCTCATTTCCTTCGTCTTCACTCTTGAATCGCCCACTCAAATTTTTCAGATATTCTTCTCTAACATCCTCTTCTTGCAATCTCTCCACTTTTATTCGTTCAAGAATGCATTTTTATAATTTTTATATATATTGAAGAATGAATTTTTATATAAATAATATTAATCTTGTTATAGTTAAAGCATATGCTTATTCTGTACAGGGCCCTTAGACAACGTCACTTTCAAAGATTGCTAACCGTTTAAAAATGTATGGGAATGACATTTTATATCGGAACATATCGAAAAATTAAACGTCATTCCCATACGATTTTAAGCGTTGGCAATCTTTGAAAGTTACCTTGTCTACGGGCCCAGGATCAGTTTTGGACAAAACGACATCACTACAAAAGTTTAAAAAAGTACAGATAAATTTTTCTAACGGTACATATTTGTATGTTACCAAAAAACTAAAGTAATATACCTCAATAATTGTATAAAGTAACAATTATTCAAATTCACGTCATTTATAACTTGTAATGTTATAAAGAATATACTGTCACCTTTCTAATCAAAAAAGCCGTAAGATGAAAAAGCCGTAAGTAGAAGCAGCAGTAACGCACTGCTGGGCACAGCCCTCCTTTCTCATAGGAACGAAGGTTTTAAACCATAGACTCACCACGCTGCTCTACTGCAGGTTGACAAACCACACATACCCCAGAATTATACCCAGGGCAGGCAGTTTTCATTACGATATCTTTTTTCACCGATAAATGCAATGCTAGATTGAAGAGAACAATCAAGCGTAAGTTTCTTTATATAAATATAAACCTAGTGGTGCCTACCTAGAAATCAAACCCGCGCTTTCTCTAAATGAGAATGCATGGAACTCACCAGGTCATCAAGGTTTTTTGAGTGAATTAAGGCATGAAAGGAAAATTAGCGATATAAAAGCCGTAAATTAGCCATATATACTTAATGAAATTTATATTCATAATATGAATAAAAAATGAAGTTACGGTGAATTAAATTTTGATAACCCCAATGCAATGGTACAGATTTAGTGGCACAACTTTTTATTTCACTGCAATACAAGCCAACTCACCGAATGATTGACGGAGCAATTACAATTTTAGCTGACGTACAATTCAGTTATGGTGGACTATTTTTCAGTACTTGCGGCTGAAACTGGAACTGTCATACAGTAAATATGACGACATTCATTGCATTATAAGTAGTTGTTAGCCGCTGTTTTAAATGTCAATTGCTTCTGATTTTAAATACTTCTTTAGTGTAAAAATCTCGTTGATTATATAATTTTCTTGTTTCAGTCTTGGCAAGTGTATGTATTGCTGTTTAGGTTATATTTTTAAATGGTAAAACAAATAAAAAAAATACAAATAAAAACCGTCTTCAAAACAAACTCCCAAATATATGCTCTAAAAAGTAAAAAATAACTGCGTATTCTTTTTTAGAGTTCTTGGTATTCTTATATTTGGAGTCGAAGTCAGTCGATGCACGTCGGTTACTTTGCCATCCCACTACCAATAGTTTTTTATATGGTAATCGAGCACATCACTATTACGTAAAAGTCCCCCCCCCCACACACACACACACACTCGGCTACCACCGCTTAACACAAAATACACCCTATAAATATTGTAATACACCCTATATACACCCTATAACGTAAGCTCATTGCCATATCATTACAGACCGGTATACGAGTATATTCTGCCTTAAATCACACCTGTACTGTAAGCCGTTGAGGAGTTCCTTTGATCATATTTAACTACGACAATCACTTGACCATACCGAAGTTACGGTAGGTGACTCAAATATCTGGACAGCCTATAACCGATACTGCAGAGTATCGTAAGTTTGCTATATATATATATATATATATATATATATATATATATATATATATAA
>JACTOM010000023.1:136099-172898 GCA_015832385.1 Elymnias hypermnestra
GAATTGAACATTCGCTGAAGGACTTTAAGAATGGGTTTTCCACCCGCCTTCAGGAGTTCCGCTGTGATTCCGTCATCACCCGGTGCCTTGCCGTTCTTCATCTGTTTGAGAGCCATACTAATCTCGTACAAGCTGACGTCCGGGATATCTTCGGTATAATGCCGGGTCAGTTTGGCACGGGGATCTTTAGCCAAACTATCAATAGGCTTGCAAGTCGATGTGTATAACTGCCCATAGAAACTCTCAACCTCCCTCCGAATCTCAGGTCCAGATGCAATGAGTTCGCCATTTTGGGTCTTCAGCCGCGTCAACCGGCTCTGACCGATAGACAAATCTTTTGCGAACACTTTAGTGCCTTTGTTGCGTTCGATAGTAGCTCGTATACGCTCGGCATTAAAG
This sequence comes from Elymnias hypermnestra, assembly GCA_015832385.1. Taxonomy (NCBI): domain Eukaryota; kingdom Metazoa; phylum Arthropoda; class Insecta; order Lepidoptera; family Nymphalidae; genus Elymnias; species Elymnias hypermnestra. Next base: position 136,499 of record JACTOM010000023.1, read on the forward strand.
TGACGCACATCACGCTTTTGCGATTTAGAGATCTGTCTATTGATCTGCCGGTATGCGGACGCGTCGGCTGTAGACTGCAAGCTCATTGCATGTCTCTGTTCCATGAGACCAAGAGTACGGTCTGAGAATCTCTTGGTTTGCTTTTTACGGGGTTTATAGAATTTCATCCCAACCGTATGGACAGTTTCCACTAGCCTATTGTTTAGCTCGTCCACGGAGTCGCATTCCTCGAGGCAGGCGAAGCGGTTTTGCAGCTCTAGTTGGAAGCTCTCGGGGTTTTGAATATGAGCGCGAGTGGGTCGGAGCGTTGACTTCACCAGTCTGTACCGTTCCCGGTGTACGTTGATATTCAATGTGCCTCTAACCATGCGGTGATCGCTCCCAGTTTTCACTTTATTGATCACAGAGACATCATTGAATATGTTCCGTTTCGTAGACATGATGAAGTCAATCTCATTTCTCGTGGAACCATCGGGACTCAGCCAAGTCCATTTACGGAGCGGCTGTTTCTTGAAAAAGGAGTTCATCATGTAGAGTCCCTCCTTTTCCATGAAATCAGCTAGCATCTGTCCTCTCTGGTTCCGTTGCCCATAGCCAAATTGCCCCACCCTCAACTCTGCCCCGCTTCGCTCGCCGAGTTTTGCGTTGAAATCACCCATCACAACGTTGTAGAAGGTCCTAGAGGTATGTATGGCCCTGGATATGTCCTCATACATAACCTCTACATCATCGCAGGGATGCGATGATGTGGGTGCGTAAACCTGGATGACCTTCAGCGAATACCGTTTGGTGATTCTGAGTATCAGGTACGCTACCCTGTTGGACACGCTGTTAACTTCTACAACGCTGTTGACGAGGGATTTGTGGACGAGGAACCCGACACCACCTTGGGATTGGTGTTCTCCCTCCCGGTAGTAAAACAAGTTACCGGATTTGAGGATTATCGTGTCCTCCCCCTCTCTACGGACTTCGGACAATCCTACAACATCCCAGTGTAGCTTGCTTACTGCTTCTTCCAGCTCATAAATCTTTTCGTCGGTCCTCAAGGTGCGTGCGTTGTATGTTGCCAGGTCAAGTCGTCGGGGTTGGCAGCGGAATCTCTTCCGGAGATTCTTAGCACCCCCTGCCCCGCCGTTACCATAACCGCTGCCAGAGCTAGGAATAGCGGGGCTGCCGGGGACTGGGGGCCGTTGCTGCCTTGTGGTTTTCATTTTTGGTTTTGCCGGTAATCACCACGCTTGGCAGGCGGGTTGGTGATCGCAGTGCTGACCCTCTCGCACCGATAACGCTGCTGCCCGTTATCGGTCTCTAGCATTTGGGTCAGCGGGGAATGGATATACCGCCATTTATCGGTGTGGAATGTTATAAATAGGAAATGACAGTCAGATAGGAGTTTCGGGGGGGTATTTGGGTTGGGGATAGGATATTTCTACCGCGGAGGGGAGAAATTGTAGCGGTAGTAACAGCTCGAGGCACCCGGGGTCGCTTACCCGCGTGCTTAGCTAGTAACCGGACAGGTTATCTGACTAAGCACCCTCTGGGTTAAAATATATTGTATCTTTATAAAAATGCTAATATTTCTAAGCGTGTCTCTAATAAATTTTGAATCCGACCGACCGATGTGCTTACCCCTAATCGGTTTCATCGGAATAATGCTAAAATGGTTTAAGAAAACTAAACCAGATATTAAAAACTGTTGACTAACGATCATTGACTTATGTTAAATTTCTCTATATCATTGAAATTGGAAGGAGGATTTATTACTTTATCATTGCCATCAAATATCAACCACTACAAGTTCCAAAACAAATGTACTTAAACTTGAGAGAATGAATAAAGAAGTATTTTATTACCAATCGTATATTTCAACAATTTATATTTAGTGTGACAACTAGTTGAAGGAATTGTAAAAATGTCTCTATAAGGCAACATATACTTAATTATTTGAGACATTATTTGACGGCCTCGCTGGCGCAGCAGTGCGAGTATTCGCTTTGCTAACGGAGGTCCCGGGTTCGATCCCCGGTAGGACGAATTTATGAAATTGTATTTTCTAGTTTGTCTGAGTCTGGACTGGCGGAAGGCTGCGGCCGCAAAAACGTACCTCTAAACAAAGAGATTTGTGTTCCCGTACGATGCTGTGTAGGAACCATAAGGGGAATATCGTCTCTTACCAGATCAGCGCGCTTGCATCTTAGACTGTATCATCACTTACCATCAGGTGAGATCACAGTCAAGCCGCTAAACTGTCAGCAATAAAAAAAACATATTTTAAAGAAAGAGTAATATTATTACTATTCATGGAAAATCCTGTCTCCTATAGGATCTATTAATGAAAAATTCTTAACAATTTTTATATGTCTTTGTTATTGTAGACGATTATTGGTTGTTGCGAAGTTTATTTACTTCTTAGATAAATATTTTCTTTTTTTTTTTGATAGAATACCGCTTGGCTGTGATATCACCTAATGGCATACCAACATGGCATGGTCATAAGACATAATGGAATCTCTCTAACCTCTTATGGTTTCTATACAGCATCGTACTGGAATGCAAACTATATGTTTGGAGGCACACCTTTTCTGGTGGGGTAGTAACTAGTCACGGCCGAGGCCTTCCATCAGTATAGATTCAGATAAATTACAAAATGCTATTTTCTAACTTTATCCTATGGGAAATTAAACCCAGAACCTCTGCTAGAAAGACAATACTCGCACAATTACGCAGGTGAGGCCGTCAAGTTTCGGCTTATTATTGATATAAGATTTCTATTTCCTAAAGCTATAATTTACTTTAAGTTATTGATAATTTATGTATCATATGGGTATATTGGATGTGCAGAAGACACCAGTGAACCATAGTCCAGCCATACTTATGTCTTGAAAACTATAGGGATAGCAGTATCTTGAAAGGGACTTCCGAGCAATATGTGAGTGAATTTTGTGTTTTAATGAAGCGGCACTCAACAAAAACCGAGCAATACACTCGCAACTTTACTGACATATATTATAAGGGTGCCTTTTATGCAAATATGACACGTATACAGCGTTCATCAAAGCGATTGCGGTATCATTAAAAATCAGGTCACATTTTCCTAAATTTGCATAAAAAAGTTTCCTGGCTGCGGGAGTGAGTTGCCCTGGTTACAGTGATCTAATTTTTGACCTGGTACATTAAAATTTATTAAGTAGGCAATATTTTTCCTTGGAATTGATCCGTTTGCTTGTTTATAAAGTAAGACAGTTTGAACAATTCTCTTTATTATTTAAATAAGTTGATGAAATGTTGTTTTATTTTTCATAGGTTTTCCTGGCCTTCAAGTATTATTTTTCGTATAATTAGCACAAATATCCAATTCAGATTGAAACACTTGTATTAATGTAAAATTACCCATGTTATAGTCTAGGCAGGGTGTTATGTCGTGTGTATAGATATTGAAGAAAATAACTAAAAGATAATCATACAAAATATTAAGGTAATATCTATAAACTATAAAAAGAACGCATCTATCACCGTTTGAAAGCTACTTTCCTGCTTTTTAAATATATCTCCATTTAAAAGGAAAGCAACAAATTAGTATGTAAACATTTTACAGCAACTTTAACATACCAATAAGTGAGTTCACAGTCAAGCAACAAAAATATATGCAATAAGAAAGATGTTAACATATTTTTCTAATACCCTATAATAATGTCCGTACAGGCGATTGTATGAGTATGTTTTTATTGTAAAATATTATATTAATAATGAAGTCATAAAATATTACTTTAAAATTATTCTTCTTAGTATACGGATTAATACAATAGTCATATCATATCTCCATTTTAAAGTGGATTTTCTGGCGAAATTAAATTTCATGTGCTAAAGCACTGTGGGTACTACAAGTGAGTTAAACATGATTAAGTGAATTATTAAGGAAACCAAATCTGGAGAAAAATAATTCAATTCGATTTCGTTTCTAATGAAACGAAATGAACACATACGAAATATTCAAAGCTTCTTTTCTGCAAATTGCCTCCAACTTCCATTGGTCCATTTTCTAAATGCAAAGGTATCGTTTGAATATTTTAATAGGAACAACGCCTACGGCAATGGAAATAATCAAAGCTTTGTATGTAATATGCAATTAGGAAACCTTTTTCTTTTTATTCGCTACTACTTGTTTCTCTTAGTGTTATTCATATAGTTCTCGATCTAATAAGCATATGGGGAAACGGCAACAGTCTACGTCGCAGATGGAATATTTCAAGAAAATCGGCAGAAATAACAAGCGCCTTGAATGTTGTTTTTGTATTGGTTTTAATTTTGTTTTCACGGAACCCTATTTTTTTTAATAATTGCCTTAGTAAGTAAGTAGCAGCCCATTAACGTCCCACTGCTGGGCACAGGCCTCCTTACTCCGAGGAGCGAGGGTTTTTAGAGCATAGACCCACCACGCTGTTCCACTGCGGATTGGCAGGCATACTACTCAAGTACACTCTCTATTCCTTCACTTTCATAGTCTGATATGACGGGAATCCGACACGACCGGAGAGAGATCAGGCGCAGGACCGACGGCTTAACGTACTCTTCGGGGCACGGGGGTCGATCACACCGCCGACTTCCCAACTTCGGGCAAATATTGAGAAAATCTTAACAGAAAACTCAATATTGATTTTTTAATTGATAATTGCCTTAGTTACTCCTAATTACATCATCTAGCTAATGAAAATCCCGTCAAAACCAGTTTGCCGTTTCAGACAGACAGTCAGTAACATACAGACAGACAAACAGATAATCATTTATTGAACTTGGTTTGCTAGAATTTGACCCCAAAGCTTTTGTTATAAAGATTAAATCTAATATGACAGTTATAAAACTAAGGAGAAAATAGCTAAATGACAATTTTGAATGTTTAAAGTATATTTCATATTATAAATTAATTAAAAGTGCGCGCAAAGAAAGTGCACATGTCAGAAAGTGAAACTTCTTTGGCATATTTTTAAGTTAATTTTTATACAAATCTAAAACTTTAGATTTTCGAGACTTAGAGGGAAGGAAAAAGGAAGATTTGTTAGGAATTTAATGAATGAAATTGTCATTCAAATATTAAAAGTGACGAAAATTAATACAAATAATTAATTGAAATTTCAAATAAAGAATTGTAACTAAAAATACCACGTGATTTATGTCAACATTAAAAATTATTAACTAAATTTTGTTTTTGAGTTTAAAATTTAGAAAAGAGAATTTATGTAATATTTTTGTTTTATATTTTATGAAAAATATTATATTAAATTATTAAATGACCAGTGGAATTTAATTTAATTTGCCACGTGTTATTTGTAAATATTAAAACTACGTCACCTTCAAACGAATTAGCATAAAAAACGCTGCACATCGTGACGCTAATCATGCGTTTCATCCGTAAAAATTTGAACCGCATGCGCCTTCAGAAGTTTCACTTCAAAAAAAAATACTGTGACATCATTACAAATAAAAAGTGTAACATGATAGAGTCCTTTTAAAATGCTTCATTGAAAATAGTTATACATAAATAAAACAAGTAATATAAAAAGAAAATTTTAAGTATGAAGGAAACACTTTTTGCTAAATGAATTTAATAAATATTTGCAAGCCTTGTATATATCACAAATGTCATCCATTACAGTATTAACTACTGAAATTTGAAAAGGATATAAGGAGGATTTTGAAAAATTGCATTTTTATTTATAATAGCAAAAGATAGGGCTGGCGTTTATCATAAAGAATTTACATGCCCCTTAAAAATATGCAAATGATTAAATATAACAACTTATTGTGCGCAGACAAACATTTTATAGAGTATTAACTTTCTTCGCCTCAACTGATAGCACAGTTAGGAGTATATGTAAGCTTCATTGTATCGCAATATTCCGCTGAACAAGGATACGCCTCGAGCATACTAATGTATCCGTATCAACATCCTCATTATCAACGTATTACATATCTATGACATGGGCTTATACTTCATGGAACATGTATACATAATAATATTAGTTTGAAAGGTAAGGTAAGTGATAACCTAATAACGTCCCACTACAACCGTCCTTATACAACTGAACATAACAACAAGGTTATTCACAACCTGCTACCGACGAGTACTACGCTATTTTGTTCATATCGCCTGAAAACAGACAAATAACCTGAAGAGACTGGTTGTGCTAGGAAGGTTTGAAGGAAAATGATCAAGGGTTCATTCATCTACCGGCTGGTCCGACCGAATAAAGAAGATAACGAAACACGCGCTTTCAACAGCCATAAAAGAAGCCGAGGATACAGAGAGATGGAAGCAACTAGTTCATGCTGCCACTAAGGCGCATCAGAGCAGACATGAGTCTTAGCAACCATGTTGTGAGCCCCTTCGTCAGCTCACACTTGCGAAGATTGCCGGTTCAGGATCGAAATAAAATGCCCCCAGATTCTTCACCCAATGTTTCGCCGTCTACTTGTTACCAGACAAGGATTTGATGTATTGCGATCGAACTGTAGTTCAGCAGGAACGTTTACACCGAATTGGCTTTCTATTATGTCGTGTTTACGACTGGCACACATATACTATTGTGACAAGCAAACGACACTGGTTGATTCTTTATTTGTCGATAAAGCGTCCTATGATTGGCGTTCTATTATTTGCCAATCACAGGGCTTACATTAATTACACAAACAACTTTATTCTAGAAAATAACAATCATATACACGCTATAGTCAACAAACATTTTTATAAACGATTCTACTAATATTTATATATAGACTCTAAGTTAACAAAAATAATAATATTCTTCTATACAAAAGCGAAAGATTGTAAACAATATTGATTTTAAATTAAACAAAATATACTATTTTCTAAACGAAGGGAAAAAGTCGCGAACACAAGTATACGGAAATGATGACGAACGTCTCACTGCTGGGGATAGACCTCGTCACTCGTAGTAGGGGGTACTTAATGTAAAGACATTCCACGTTGTTCCAGTGTAAATTGATTGATTAAATATCCAAAGAATTATTAATGAGATTCCTTACGTTGCTTATCCTTTACCGAGAAGCACAATGAGACTGTAAAGAACAATCAAGCACTCAAGTTTATTTCTGTAAAGTGGTGCTTACAGAGGATTTGAATCTGCGACTTCTCTGCACGAAACTCCATGCACCTCCTCCTTAGGCAGCCCTGGTTTAATTTTTTTTACACATTTGTGTTTTCAATAAATATATAAATTAGCTAAATTCAAGTGTTTTTCAATTGCTACTGTTAGTTCACACTCTCCCTAGATACAATATATCGTTTGAAATTATTCATTCCTTAATAAAATACTTTTTTCTTTATTCACTAACATTCAAATATATTTATAATTTTGTAGTGAATCACTTCAAATATTAATTCATAATACTCAAAATACGTCTGAGCAAAATACGCTGACAAGTTTTGTCTAATCAATTTGTATTAATTTTTTTAAAACAAGGCACTATTAAAAGGGAAAGAGGAAATATTTCTTTTAGCATTCCCTCGTCAATTAGCTGCACTGCAAAGGGGGCCAAATCTCAGAGCTCAGAGTCGCTCAGCGTGCAATGGAGAGGGCTATGCTCGGAGTTTCTCTACTTGATCGAATTAGAAATGAAGAGATTCGTAGTAGAACCAAAGTAACTGACATAGTCCTACGAATCGCGAACCTGAACGGCGCACATAGTCCGAAGGATCGATGGACGTTGGGGGCCGAAGTTGCTGGAGTGGCCGCATCGGACGGCGCAGTGTAAGCAGACCCTCCACAAGGTGGACCAATGATATAAAGCGGGTCCCCGGTAGCCGCTGGAGCCAGGCGGCGCAAGATCGGGCCTTGTGGAGGTCATTACGTGAGACCTAGGTTCAGCATTGGACGTCCATCGGTGAAGCGACGACGACGACGACGATTATAATCAAATGGGCCCGTGATGTATATGTATTACGCTATTGTATAGCCAATTTTTGGTGCTTGAAAATTTGAAACATCTTTGAAAATCAATAATTTAACAATGAAAATAATGATCTAAACGGCGTTTTAAACAATTTTATTTGAACTGTAATATCACACCTTTAAAGTGACATTTTACATTGAAGAATAAAGTTGTTATTCTCCCAGTTCATAAATCACGAGGCAATCCAATTCAGATGTCGCACCTATCCCATGCCATCTGGTTAGTAATGCCATTTGTCAGGCGTCACATTTGTAAGGAGTAATTTATGAAATGAGGGCTAAGATAGTATCTGGCTATGGGATTCATATAATCTAGCGTTTTATTTCTACGTTAATGAAAAAACATTTAATGTAAGACTAGTTAGTTTGAAAATTACAGATATTTTGCGTGATTAACTGATAAACAACAAAACAAAATGTTTAAGCATTTTTTACACGGTGACAGTACTTGTAAACCAAAAAGATATACATTAGCATTAGATAATACTGGGCTACTAAGGTTTATTGTCGTAAAAACAAAAGTTCTATAAATGTAATTAAAAGCTACGTATCGAAATAAGTATTTGTTATATTTTCTTTGCTGCCTGTGTGTCCCTTATAGATATTGAAACTGTTTACTGTGGTCCGAACCGGTTTCCTTAGACTTGTAATTTTAATAAATAAAAAAATTAACAAAAAAGAACCGTCTTCAAAACAAATTATTCCTACCAAATTAATATGTTCCAAAACGTTAAAAATAATTACGTATTTAGGGTCTTTCGTATTCGTATATCTGAAGTCGGCGTCACAAAATCCCTCCCCTCGCCAACGGCTACCACCGCTTCATGCATAATACACCTTAGGTAAATATTGCAATGCAGCAACAAACGTAAGCTCAATGCAATTTGAGCACAGACAGTTAGATATTCTCTCACAAGTCGCACCCTTACAGTAAGCCGTCGAGGAGTTGCACTGTACATTATATTTAACTACGACAATCACTTGATCATACCGACGTTACAGTGGGTAACTCAAATATCCGGATAGCCTATAAAATATCTGTCGAGTATCGTTAATTTGATCCTAAAACTTTAAGAGTTCCGTTACTTTGTCATAAATCCCATCATCAAAAACTAACCAACTGTTATCCTTATCCTATACCCTTCAAAGTCCTTTCCAATATAATAGTATTTGTCCATTTGTCGCGCACATGCTTAATGCAAATCTAAGACTTATACGATTTTCTTATGGATGCCCATCAGAACTGGACCACAAGCACCACCTTTCACATAAAAAAAGAATCATCGAGATCGGTCCACCTAGTCAAAAGTTATGAGGTAACAAACATTAAAAAAACTGAAAACAAACAAACGAATTGATAACCTCCTCCTTTTTTTGAATTCGGTTAAAAAGTGACTCAGTCCGCAATGTAGACGTAGACAGGATTTCCTCTATATTCCTACGGCTAATATTAATACAAATAACATTACACAACTCTTTAGATCCGCTAGATTCTTTAAAATGCTGTAATTTTGAATTTGCATGCAGTAAATAAGCCATCTCTCCTATGAGTGAGGAGGCCTGGGCCCATAGACAAGTCACTTTCGAAGATTGCTTACGCTTAAAAAATGTATGGGAATGACGTTTAATTTTTCGATAAGTTTCGACTTGAAACGTCATTCCCATAAATTTTTTAAGCGTTAGCAATCTTCTAAAGTGACTTGTCTACGAGCCTTGTTGGGCACAGACCTACTTATACAGGCAAAGGGTCGTTAATGAACTTACCTTTTTTTAAATAAATTTACTTTACACCTATAAATATAGCTATTTAAAAAAAAATCTCCGTGATTATTTATTATAACCACAATTTTGGCAAAAAGACAGAGCAGGCAGAATTCAGAAGAGCATACTTTCATATATTAAAAACTCATTAGAAGCACTCACAAGGCTTACCAGTAAAATAATATTTTTGCTTATTCGTCTAAATCAGCCATATCTAAAATTAGATTTAAAAAAAACTTTTCTTAGTTTCAAATCAAATCAAATCAAATATCTTTATTCAAGTAGGCATATTACAGCACTTTCGAATCGTCAAATAATATATATATTTTTTTCTTTTCCACACTCTAATTCTAATGTACGTTTGATGATGATACTCCAGAACGACTTAAAATCTAAAGTTATGAGGGTTCCTTCGCGCCCTGGTCCGAGAAGAGGCCACAACAAACTCAGTCGAGTGTTTTGTTTTTTTTGTTATCATCATTACAATATCACATTAGTTTAAAACTCCCACGCGTTTCTATCGTCTAAGTACTCTTGCAACTTATAATACGACCTTTCTATCAACTTTCGTTTACCTTATACCTTTTAATTACACCTATCCTAAATATATTAAAACATTGGCATATTAAAACTTTCCAAACATAAACTAGTTAATTAAAAAGTTTAAAAGACTTGTAACAATTTGCTATACCTCGTAGAATAATTAAATTTGTTTATTAATTATTATACCCCAAAGTGTTAGCATAGCGCCGGCAAAATTGGTCTTTAAAAGTTTTCAAATATTTCAATTTTCAATGAACTCCCTTATTGCATTAAGTTCAGTAAAAGATGTTAACCTTTTCTGTTTTTTTAATTGCTGGCAAGTTAACGCTTGCCCGTGATCTCACCAGATGGTAAGTGATGGTAAAGTCTTAAGATTGAAGATCCCCGCGAAAAGGGCCGCGCCCAATTCGCAAAACGTTAATGCTGGCCCTTCCCCAGGGAGGGCCAAGCAAACCAAGGGCGACTCCCCTCAGGACTCGCCCATGTCCGAGCGGAAGGAGAGGGTTCCCCCAATTTACATCAGGGACACCGGAGCGTGGTCCACCCTGATCCCAAAGGTGCAGGCTGCGGGCATCCGCTTCGAGGGTGGCCGCCCCACCGCAATAGGAATTAAGGTGCAGTGTGCGTCTTCAGACGAACACCGCAAGTTAACTTCATTGCTCCGTAGTGAGCAAGTAGGATACCACTCTTACGCCCTCGAAGAAGAGCGGCGATTGAGAGTGGTAATCAAAGGTCTCCCCACGACCTTTACCACAGACTGGATCCGTGAGGATCTTGTCAGACAAGGTTTCCCTGTGCTCGAAGTGCACAGGATGTACAATGGCAAAACACGTGCCCCGTTCACGTTTTGCCTTGTAATTTTGGAACTTTCCCCGCAGGGAAAGAAAATATTCGATCTCCACACCCTGTGTTACCTCCAGGGACTCAAAGTGGAGACTCCTATAAACAGAGGCCAAATTGGACAGTGTCACCGCTGCCAGTTGTACGGCCACTGCGCCCGCTTCTGCCATGCGCGTCCTAGGTGCGTCAAGTGCCTAGGCGACCATGGCACTTCAGACTGCCCAAGGAAGACGCCGACCGAAGAGCCGCCCAGCTGCGTCCTGTGCGGTCAGAAGGGCCATCCCGCGAGTTATCGTGGCTGCCCTAATGCCCCGCGCAGGGCGAAGCAGGGTGGAAAGTCGGCCTCGCGTCCGACCAAGGGCAAGGCCCAACCCGCCCCCACCTTCGTAGAGGCTCCTGCCCCTACTTTCAATGCGTGGTTTAAACCCACGATGGCTGCTCCTCCGGCCCCTCAGGCCGCACCAGCCCCAGAGCCCGCCCAGGCCTTCTTCCCCGGGCCAGCTCAGCCCGCCCCTTCCGCACCATCAGGACCCTCCCTGATGGATGATCTCAGACTGGTCACCCACGTGATCAGTCAAATCAATATCGCCGAACTCGGCATACTGGCGGCCAAGCTCCGCCATAATCCCTCTCAGAGCCTCGCGGCTCTGATTCAACACGCCGACCTAGTCTCGGCAGTCCAAAACCTCTCCTTCTGTTAGGACTCTTCATGGACCCACACCCAGTAGGTAGAAGCATAGGGAGGCTTAAGCCTCGCTCGCTGTCGGTTGCGTACTTCAACGCAAACGGCCTCATCAAGCAAATAGATGAAATTCGGGAATTTGTGTGTTCCCATCAAGTAGATATCCTGTTATTACAGGAAACCTTTTTAAAACCTTGCAATCGCGGTCCTTCTATTGCGAATTATAATCGTATTAGAAACGACAGAAGCGGACCAATGGGCGGCACCGCAATCTATTTTAGAAAAGCGCTACAGTGCACCCCCCTCGACCCCCCTGTGTTGACCAACATAGAGGCGTCTGTGTGTCAGGTGGGCATGACCGGCCATCAGTCGATCGTGCTAGCATCAGTTTATTTATCGCCCACAAAGAAAGTGCTAGAGAGCGATCTCAGAGCTCTGCTGGAACTAGGGGATTCCGTCCTTCTGGGCGGTGACCTGAACTCCAAGCACGAGCTGTGGGGCTCCCGTAGAACTAATGTAAATGGTAGAATACTAGCCAGGATCAGCAACACACCAAATTGCAGCTTCTCGGTTCTAGCTCCACTGGAACCGACCCACTATAGCCATAGCCAAGTCAATGCTCTGGGAGATATATTAGATGTGATGCTCCTGAAGAATATCACCCTTCAGGTGAATTCCTTGGAAGTATTGCATGAGCTATCCTCAGATCATCTGCCGGTCCTTGTCAGACTAGGACAGGTTGATCCCCTTCCCATGCCAACTAAGAGAATCATTGATTGGAAAAAGCTCTCAGAGCGACTCCAATCCAGTGATTCCGCGTCTTTAAACGAAATTCCTGACCAAATTGAGTCGGCGGATGTCGCCAAATCCGCCACCTCTCTTTTAACTTCTCACATTGGTGAGGTTCTGTCGGATTGCTCCCGGGATATCCCCTGCGACGTCGGTCGCAGGAGACTCCCGGACGATGCGAGAGAACTCATCAGGATTAAGAATGCCCACGCACGAGCGCACGCCGCTTACCCCACACCAGAGAATCGAAGGAGACTCTGGAGATCTTTCAGAGAAGTAAGAGAAAGACTTACGGAACTCAGCGACGACAGATGGGACCGGAAACTAGGAGAACTTGAGCCCTCGCACAAGTCCTTCTGGTCCCTTTCTAAAAATTTAAAAAATGATAGGCGCGAACCGATGCCGCCCCTTGTCCGTCCGAATCAAAGTCCAGCATTCGACGATGCTGATAAGGCCGAGTGCTTGGCCGACAGCATAGAGCAACAATGTTCCCCCAGTACCACAAGCGTGTCCCCCGCGCAGGTCACGCTTGTTGAAAACAGGCTCGCTCAATTAGAGCTCGCGTCCCCCACGAGTGAGCCACTCGAACCAACTACGACAGATGAAGTGCATGGAATTATCAAGGGACTCCATGCCAAAAAAGCCCCGGGGCCTGACGGGATCACCAATAAGGTGCTCAAACGTCTCCCCAACAGATTTTTGTGCCTCCTGGTACTCATTTTTAATGCTCTTCTAGCAGCCTGTACATTCCCTGACGAATGGAAAGAAGCCATCGTCATAGGGATACATAAGCCAGGAAAACCCAGTAACCTGGCTACTAGTTATAGACCCATTAGTTTACTCAACACTCTGGGTAAAGTGTATGAGATAATAATCCTTAAAAGACTCAAGGCTACGGTAGAGGCCATGAGACTCATCCCCGACGAGCAGTTCGGGTTCAGACCCCAACACTCGTGCGTACAACAGGTGCACCGCCTCACGGAGCACATCCTCGATAATATCTACCACACCGGTAGAGGTCCTACCGGTGCAATCTTTCTCGATGTGGCGAAAGCCTTCGATAAAGTGTGGCATGCCGGCTTGATTTACAAGCTGGACCACCTCCAAGTGCCAGATAGATTCGTATTTTTATTGCGAGACTATCTCTCAAACCGTTCCTTCAGGTACCGCGTCGAGGGCACCCTGTCCTCATCGCGCCCTCTCAGAGCAGGAGTCCCCCAGGGCTCGGTGCTCTCTCCAATCCTATACACGCTGTACACATGTGACTTTCCAAGCACAGAGCGTGTACACTTTGCTCAATTCGCGGATGACACCGCTCTATTCACCACCTCACGTGACACCAATCTGATCACCTCGAGACTTCAGAAAGCGGCCAATCGCATCGCCGAATGGTTTCGCAAATGGAGAATCGAGGTGAACCCTGAGAAAAGTGTAGCAGTGCTTTTCACAGGAGTGAAGAGGATTTGGGATCGCAAACTGCCTAACATTAAGCTTTACGACATGGACATCCCATGGAGTAAAGAAGCCAAATATCTTGGAGTTACCCTAGATAAAGCCATGAACTTTAGTAAGCACATTCGCAATGTTCGTGGCAGAGCCGCGTTTGTGCTTGGTAGATTATCCCCTCTCATCTGCAAGAAAAGTAAAATGTCACTTCGCCACAAGGTGACACTCTACAAAACTTGCATCCGCCCCATCATATCGTACGCCAGCATCGTCTTCGCACACGTGCCAGCCTATAGACTGGCCCGTCTGCAGACGCTGCAAAATAGATTCATGAGGATGGCCACGGGATGCCCCTGGTACGTCCGAAATGTCGACCTACATAGGGACTTAGAACTCCCCACGATAAAGAGTTATTTTAAAGAGCTCTCCGAAAATTATTTCGAGAGAGCCATCAATCATAGGAACCCACTAGTGGTTAACGCGTCCTCTTATAGGATCCGTCTCAACGTTCCGCCTAGGAAGAGACGGCCTAAATATGTCCTTAACGACCCCGACGATACGATAACTATCGACAATCTACCTTACCAGGTAGGGACAGACACATACACAAACGTTACACAGCGATTCCGCCGGCGGAGTCGAGGTCCCCGATTTCTGACGTCACCCGGACGTGGACTTCACCCACGTTCCCGGGGGCGCTTCTGATTCTTCCTTTTCAGGTGATGTTTCAGCGATAACGTCGCTCCAAGCCGAGGCTCGGTCTCGCAGGAGACGCCCTTGGAGCGGCGTTTCCCCGGAGAGCGAGCCCTTTTCAGGGCTCGCATTCGAAATGTGGCGGCCTCCTTAAGAGCCCGTCCTCCTCCCGGTTACGCTGTAAAAGCCAGTAGGGCTAACAGCTAAACACAGTTCGAAAAAAAAAAAAAAAAATTAAGATTGAAGAGCGTCAACCTTGTAAAAGGTAATTTATATTTTATGGTTTCTTTTGATTTTAGTTTGGTAACTACTCGCGGCCGAAGCCTTAAACCAGTTCAGACTCAGACAAATTAGAAAATACAATATCATAAATTTACTCAGCTGGGAATCTAACCCAGGACCTCAGCCAGCAAAACGATAACTCTTACTACTGCCCCGACGAGGCTGTCATATGTTTTCGGTATGAAATTAGGATTACAATCTCTTTATTGTTAGAGCATGTCTGAGGTTTAAAGTTGTGTATACGGGCATTAACATGACGAAGTCCAGGTTGAAGATAAGCATAAAAACTATGTGGTGACATGTGGCAAAGAAGTCCCTTTCCATGACTTCAAAGTAGAAATGAAGAGGAAGGACAAAAATTAACAAAGTGACGAATGTAAGTATAAATATAATGGGGATAGAATGATCCCTAAGACACGAGTCTTAATTATAAGCAAACCTTTAATTTATAATATACAGAATGATGTAATTGTTAATTAACAAAGACCTTCATAAACATAATATCACATCAGCTTAAGCAAAGCAGCCCCATGAATATTAAAAAGGGATCATAAATATTTTAAGTCCCAGTATTACAACCGCATAGTGCCCTAGCGGCCTTGTTACGTCTACATAATGGTACGAAGAACCATTACGCAATTAAGACACTGTCCGTTATGTTAATCTTTTAGAAGGCAACTAGAAGGTATTAGTTAAATATATTAAATGTTTTATCTACATACCTCACGATCTCTATGGAATATAAAGGAATCTGTATATAATGACCGTGTAATACGAGCTATTTTGCTAAATTTAAAGTCAGTCTTTACATTACCAATTACTTGGTTTTATTGTGTATAATAGACATATGCTGTTACAAACATAGTTTATATAGCTAGATAGACACATAAAAATAGACGTGACATTGATTATTATAAGATATAATAAAAATAAATTTAATTTATGTTCTTCGTTTGCTTAATTGACTGATTTCACTGTGTAAATGGGTATCAGGTAATTTACTTCTTAACTGTATAGGAATATAGTTTTACTTGCTTTGATTAACTAACTTAAAGTAGATTCCAAATTAACTTATTTATCCAGTTATTACCCTACCAGCAAAGACGTGCCGCCAAGCATTAAATGAAAAGTTAATAACCTCTCACCAAATTAACACGCTTCAATCTTAGACTGGAATCATCACTTATCATCAAGTGAGAATACAGTCAAGCTCCATCTTATCAACTATAGGAAAAATCCTATTAAGCTTCATCATTTTGGTACGACTGCGGGTAAAAATTAAAGCGTAATGGGTTTTTTTACAGGTTGGCGTATTTGCACCCTAAACACTGCCATATGCTATCAATCATTAGGTGAGACCACATCGATCAAGCGGGTATTTGTACACAAAGCAAAAACATTTCATCTGGTGTCGATAATGGACAACATTTAATTAATCATTTTGTAATGCCCTCATATTCTTTAACAGACAAATGTCCTGTGTGCGAAATTTTTATTTTAACTTCATTTTATCTATATCTATATAAAAGAGATATCCAGGAATCTATTGACTCATCTCGATTTCTGGAACCATAAGGCGTAGAGACTTGAAATTTGGTAGGAATATTCCGTTTTCCGAGTAGAGGTAAGGTAAGAACGGATTTTACAAAATTCTATCCGCAAATCCGGAAGGTGGGTTATGGGGGTGTTAATTAAAATATTAAAATTTTCACATTAAAAAAAATTTAACAACACATATATCTTTTATGGTATGTATCAAAAGTAAATTTTAGGAAATTCCACCCTCAAAGGGCAGTGTGGGTTTCTTATTTGTAAAACAATTTGCCTAAATTAATAAAAATGCTACCAAAAAACATTCCACGCAGACAAAGTCGCGGGTTCAGCTAGTATATAGTAAATGAGAAAAGTATTGACTCAACAGATATTTCTACATACTCTTTTTGACAGCCTCGCTGGTGCGGTGATGCAAGTACTCGCTTTGCTAGCAGTCCCGGGTTGATCTTCGGTTAGAAAATTATATTTTCTAATTTGTCTATCTCTAAACTGGTGGGGGGTTGAGGCCGCGGCTATTTACCAGCCTACCGGCAAGGACGTACAGCCAAGAGTTTTGTGTTCGGGTACGATGCTGTGTAGAAATCATAAGTCAAATTCAGAGCAGTTAACATAATGACCGATCATTGCGTATATATATTAAATAACTCGTTATACGTACACAAAAATGTTGTCTCTCTCGATTTTGATAAAAATAGTGATTATACTTCAAATAACTTAAAAAATAAAAACTAACTTGTTATAAATTCTAGTAGGCTGCATAAAATTCACAACTCATTTTAGCGTAACCGTATACGTTTCTATAATAAAACTCCCACAAGACGTTCTAGAGATGTCACTTAATAAATTCAAAGTCTTTGTTAAAGGAAAGTTGAGTGAAAAATCATACTAAGTTGCAAGACTACTTAAAAGGATAGAAACGCGTGAGAGTACACGAATTGCTCTAATCTGAGTTTAAATATAATAAACTAATATGACCATGGACCGCGCAGAGGACGAATAAGTCTATCTTGGAGCAGCTCCGTATTGACACCAGATTCTCGACTAAGTGCTTCCAAAATATTCTTGGCTACTTTGGTCACATTGCCCGGCGCCAGCCCAACAACTAAGACAAATTAATAGTCACTGGCAAGGTAGAGGGCAAAAGACCACGCGGCCGTTCACCTAGCGGTAAATAATATTATAGACTCAATATTGACATCAATTATATTATATAAGAAATTAAGATATCTATTATGCTTCATAAATCTCAAACAAATGGGCTTAATATAATCTAATGGAGTATTCAATAGGCCTCTTCAATTAATTTTATTGTCGCCTGGTGCTTGGATTTGAATATTTCTGTTAATTTAATAAAAGTCGTTGAAATGCTCATTTCTGGAGTCGTTATGAAAATACTTCTCTTCAATAGAGCGTTTTCTGAAACTGTACCGTTAAAAGACATCCCGTTTTATGGAACTCTATCCCAAATGTTACTCTTCTCAAATAGAGTTATAACTCCTGAACAGGATCCCCATATCCTTGCATTATAAGAAAGAAGTTCATTCTGTACCGACAGGCTAAAACTTGACTGATCACAGTATCTCTGGAACCATAAGGCGTAGAGACTTAAAATTTGGTAGGATTATTCCTTTTGCTGAGTAGAGGTCAGCTAAGAACGAGTTTTACGAAATTCCACCAGCAAGGGGGGTTGCGGGGGAGTTAATACGTACGTTTCTTATTTGTAAAACAATTTACCTAAATTAATGAAAATGCTACCAAAAAAACACTCTACGCAGACGAAGTCGCGGACTCAGCTATTATATATATAAGAGATATCCAGGTATCTATTAACTCAGCACGATATCTCTGGAACCATAAGGCGTAGAGACTTGAAATTTGTTAAGAATATTCCTTTTGCTGAGTAGAGGTCAGCTAAGAACGGATTTTACGAAATTCCACCAGCAAGAGGATTGCGGGGGAGTTAATACGTATGTTTCTTATTTGTAAAACAATTCGCCTAAATTAATAAAAATTACACTTTACTAAAATTTAAAATCAGCAGAAGTCTCGGCTCGGATTAATGACTGCCGCTTCTTTTTTTTATAAAGTATTGTATAGTTTTATTTTTTGAAACTATCCTTTCATTTAGTTGTACTAACACGATGGAGCGTGAATAATGCTAATTAAACGGTCTAAAAATAAGATTTTTTTTAATCAGGACCGATTTTTTTCCGTCCCTTCATCAAAGGTGTCATTAGTACTATCACCTGTCGTTGTTTTTAGGAGCAGTCTCCTAAAACCTTGTATAAAAAGCCATGATGGCTGGTGAGATGTGTGAATTCTTGTTTAGAGAAATTGCGGGTTTAAATACTGGGTATTCACTATTGTTCTTGTTGTATACGTGCTTAATTGTTCTTTCCAATTGTGTTTTTCGGTAAAGGAAAACATTGTGAAGAAACCTGCACCTGTAATGTGTAGCCCGCCAACTCGCAAAGGAGCAGCTTGTGGGTCTATGCTCTAATACCATCTGTCCTATGAATAAGGCGGTTTATGTCTAGCAGTGAGACTTAATAGGTTCCTTACCTTACTTTATATCTAAAGAAAGTGTGAATGGTAGAAATAGAATACTAGGACTATGGTAGCTATATTTTGGGAATGATATACATATATAATTTAAACAAGATAGGGAGACCGTATTCTAAAGGTTGAAATTGTAATAATGCAGTAGTTTTGTTTTAGAAATGATGCATGGATATATAAATAGAAGTATAAGAACAAAAGGCTTATGCTAATGAGAATTGAGAATACAGAAACGAAATAATCACCTTATTTAAATAAGCCCGCTTCTAATATAAAATAGAATTGCTCGCTGTTGAAGTTTTTTTCTACATTTTTATACTATTATTTCATTTCGTACTTTAGACTTTTCTCTTTAATACATCTTGTTCGAATTTTATTCCATTTAAGTTCTCAAACATTTTTTACTGGTTATCAATACAGTATTTTTTTAAATATTAATTTATGATTTACATTTACTTTGGATAGAATTATAGAATGCCATCGGTTGAAGCTTATCTGAAAAATTTAAAGTGTTTTACTATGTCATCATTTTAAGAAGGTCGTGCTAGATGGCATAGAAGAAGTTCATTATATTGCTTGTCTTAGTTTTTTTAACTACAAACTATTACTTTAAAGCGTTATCGTATGCATTTCTCTGGATCAATTCTCACATATCATAAAGATCTGATATAAATAAACATGTAGGAACACTCAGTGAAATAAATTTTCATAACCATCAAATGCGTCACCTATAATCGAAGTAGGCTTCCCGTAGGTACGCAATATTCAGTCATATGAGTACGAAAGATGACATAATGTGTTTCTGGCGTCAATTTCCCATTTTATATTACTACCTTGTCAGTAAAAAGGGATGATTGATGCCATTTCGAGGTGTGTGAAACGATCAGAAAAGCAATTTGAGAGTATTATTGTTTACCTACTTTAAAAAAGTACTTTTTTCTCAATACGCATTTAAAAGTAAATTACAAATAATTTATGTCAAACAGCAATACAGTACGTGAATTATTTCTTCTTCTTTTCTTCACAGTCTTTGAAGTTATCAAAATCTCCAAATGTTTTTATTGCAAAAAAGTTAGGTATGGCAGAAGCAGTATAAAAGTAAAGTAAATGTGGTAGAGATGAGAGCGTTGAGAAGTTTGAGAGGATTGAAACTGAATGGCAAAGTAAGAAATAGTGTGATAAGAGAACGTTGTGGTGTAAAAGGAGATGGAGTGTCTAAAATTGAGAAAAGTATGCTTAGATGGTTTGGGCATATAGAGAGAATGAATGAAAGGAGACTGACAAAAAGGATTTATGGGTCAAGAGTGAATGCGAAAGTTGAAAGGGTATGATCAAGGCGAACGTTCCTTGACCAAATCCAGGATATTTTAAATAAGGTCCAGGTCAAGAGTACTCTTAAACGACGAACTTGTATAAAAGGTTTAATGAGAATGAAAGAAGCGCACAAGATATTTTTTATTTTGTTTTTATTTTTGAAACAAACAGTACATTTTATACACAAAAATAACATAATATATGATAATACCTTACAACCAAAACAGTTTCCGAAAATACACGGATATGCAAGGATCGTGGCAAGCGAAAGGACGTGGTCTCTGCCTACCCATATGGGAATGAGTCGTGATGCTATGTATGTATATTTGAATTCGATTTCATACTTGGACTTTTTGCCAATTTTGGCAGTGGTTTAATACTTAAATTTAATTAATATTATTACCATCAGAAAGATTTTATTTAACATAATATCATCAAAAAAAACTACAAAAATATTAATATTAGCAAACTTTGTGTGTTATTGATAATAAATTGTTGTTGTCACAAACAATGGAAACCATACGCTTCGGCCGATGGAGGATGGACGCTTAGGCCGGTCGCGCCTCTCTATTGCTTGTCCAGCGCTCTCGTTTGCACGCATATCTAAGGCGCAACGTGACATCCAGTCATGCTTTTTTGATCGTACAGCCAGCAACCATCAAATTATAAGACGTTACCACGTCAAAATTTTGCACTCTCATCGTGCGTACTATTATTGGCCATACCCATAAGCGGAAAGTGGAATCGGTTACACTAGCATGTGTGTGAAACATTAATAAAGATATTCCCGTGGAACGAGAATATAATGTTGTTATAAAACAGCAGCTGGTGTGATAAATAATATAGTTACGAAGTCACGTGACCGCCTAGTTAGCGAGTTCTGCAGCATAAGAGCGTCGGAGCGGAATAAAGTTTTAGAATAGCTCCACAGTTCGTGCTGACAGTTTGTATCAGAAATCCAAAGTTTTAGGAGCTTGCTCCTCTCTCTTGTTATTTCAGTGACACCAACTAGTTATCTTTTAAGACCATGTTCTACGCTTTGCGATATAAAGTGCAGCTTCGTCATAACGAAACTGAGGAACTATTTGTTATAACAAAATAAAAAACGCTTTTATTTAGTATCAAACATCATAGATCATTTAAGAAAGGATTTAACATTGCTGAAACTGCCAAGACATGAATTTGGAATAAAATTATGTAAAGGTTATAAATTAAATAGAGCACAAGAACATTTTAATCTACATTTTGCAATGATTAAAAAGTCTTATGCTTAAATAATTCGTAAGTTTGGACTAGCGCTTACAATCAGTGCAAAGGGATTCCGAAAAATTCGTTAGATGAAACCATTTCTTCTATTGAGACTCGTTATATTAAGGTGGCACCTGTACAGTTTAATAGCCTCATTGGAGTACTTACTACGTTTGCAGGGGTCCAGGGTTGGATTCCTGATAGAGCAAATAAGAAAATTTCAATTTCTATTTTGCCTGTATAAAAACAATCAAAGGTAAATCAGCTTTTACCAGGTTAGCGTACTACCATCTGAGATTGTATTATCATTTACCTCTAAACAATATAAGTGTCAAACACTAACCTATAATTTTAATTTCATAAACTTTAATTTAACTTGTGTATAATTAAATTATTAAGGAAGGGACAGAACAACATTTTACTATGAGAAATTTAAAGCTGGCATTTCATAACGTCGGCGAGGCAGGGTTGTTAATCTACCAGTTCATAAATCAAAATGCAATCCATTTCAGATGTCATACCTATCCAATGCCACCTGGTTAGCGATGCCATTTGTCAAGCCCGACATTTCCAAGGTACTTTGGCTACGAAATGCGAAATATTGACCAACAAACTGCTCCGTTATTCCTTCTTCCATTTGATGTTTTCATTACAATATTCCTAAATTGTTACGACAAAAACAGTAATCCCATTAAAATGGCAGCCCTCGAAGTCTCCACTAGATGATAGAAAATATTTGATCGTATCAATTGTCACGTATTAAAAAACAAAGTTCAAAGCCGCATCTGTGTCTAAGAAACTCAAAAAGTAAAAAAAAAGTAAGGAGCAATCCAATAACGTTCCATTGCTGAGCACAGGCCTCCTCATTCATATGAGAGATGATTTTTAGAGCATAGACCCACCACGCTACTCCACTACGGATTGACAGGTATGGACGTGACGGCAATCCGGCACAACCGGAGAGAGATTAGGAGCAGGACCGCCAACGTTCTAACTTCGGACAAATATTGGTAAAATCTTAACAGAAAAGTCAATATCGATCTTGAATTGGCCCGGCCCGGGATCAAACCCAGGAACTCATGGCTGTAATCGAACATGCTGA
Organism: Elymnias hypermnestra; assembly: GCA_015832385.1. NCBI lineage: Eukaryota > Metazoa > Arthropoda > Insecta > Lepidoptera > Nymphalidae > Elymnias > Elymnias hypermnestra. The sequence goes on from JACTOM010000023.1 coordinate 159,279, forward strand.
TCACTAGACCAATGAGGCAGCAACTCAAAAAGTACTGAACGGATTTCTTATGCGCTTGCCAAAGTCAGTTAGAGAGGTTTCAATATATAATTTTCATGGATTTCTTGAAATGGGATAAACTATAGACGAATAATTATTATAAACGTCGGAAAAAGTCAAACCGCCTGAGAGGTTTCCGACGATGCCGCCTAATCCCATAGAGATATTATAAAACAATGCAAATTAGGCTTTTCCTTATTTATAAATCCGCAAAATACAAAATGTCCGCAATGGCACAACATATTTCTTAAAAATAGTTCACTATGCTCTCATTTTATCTTCTAGAATAGTCTCATGTGGTAGTTAGAAAGTTATTCAGACGATTACAATATTAATCTAACTTGACACATTACATTAGTTACCTTAAGCATTTCATATAAAAGCCAAAGAGACAGAGAATACACTTTATTGCATACAACAGAGTAAGTTAAAAGTGCTTGCGTACTAGCTAAAAAAAGTGCTAATTTTTAAGTCTTGTTTATATTTACACAAATCTAAAACTTTAGATTTTCGAGACTTGGAGGGAGGGAAAAAGGAAGATATGTTAGGAATTAAATTTATGAAAAATATTATATTAAATTATTAAATAACGAGTGGCAAATTAAAATGCCACATGTTGTTTTTTAAATATTAAAACTACCCAACCATCGAAAGAATTAGGTAAAAAAACGCTGCACATCTTCGTAACGATAATCATGCGTTTCAACGTTAAAAAATTACCCTTACGCGCCTAAAGAAGTTTCAATTATCACTAGTGATTTCTGGCAGGCAACCTTGGGATTACAATTGAATACAATACTTAAAACATAAAAGACATACATATAAACATTAAGGGGCACAATTGGCGGCCTTATCCCTAAAATAGCGATCAGAGTTAATATTTATAAGCATATTCCACGCCATATTATTTATATAAGTAATAGTGAAGAAATTGTAGGGAGTGAATGTCTTTTTTAATCAATTCGTTCAAATCCAATTACGTAATGTGCTTTAAGTGGTTAAAGTTGATATTTTACTTACTAACTGTATGAATTGCAGGAGAGAGCCTGCTTTGACCTGAAGTGTACCTAGTTTGAACGACACTTGAACCAGGGACTGAATTTCACTAATGGCGATGGAGGCAATATCACTTAACTGAGTACATGTCGCAGTGCCCACGTCTCCCATCGGTAAATAAACCTACAAAAGTTTTATACAAGCAATCTACATATACCAGCGGATAAAAATATTTAAAATTTTAACGATTTTGCGAATGGCTGTATCTATTACAAATATAGTCGCATCGCAGTAAAATAAAAAGCAATTTAAAGCTTAATTTTTCAGACAGTGAAAAAACGTTTTGCCACTGCCTTAAGATACTATTGCAATGTTGGTCAGAATACTTTTAAGGGAGTCGGCGATGTCGCGCTGTCAATGCTACACTATTAGTAAACGCCCGTCTGTCATGAGTGTGGTGCCACTGTAGACACAATGCACCATACGTTGGCAGTGTCCGGCGTAGGCGCCCTAGCGGCATATGTTGTTGTCGCTGGTCCGTGGAGACCTCTTTATAGAAAGCATAATTGATGTGATGCTCACCAGCAAGTTTGGATGGAGGGTGGTTGCCTTTTTTTGCGAGGCCGTCATCTCGCTAAAGGAGGCTAATGAGAAGTAAAGGGGTTATGCTGCTGATGCCCTTCCTCTCCGTCGAAGAAGGCTGGGTGGCAATAGGCGCAGGTATGCGCTCCACTATTACCTTCAGTAAACTGTAGACTTTTATAGTCGGCATCATCCAGGTCACTAGAGTGGAATGCGAAATGGGACCCTCTATTGATCACATCCAAGGATGACGAGGGATGCGCTGGGTTTTAGTGGGTATTCTGGTCTTAGCGAGTCCCAAACTCCCGGTTAGAAGTATTTCTTATTCTTCCGATGTGCGTAAAAGCATTTCCCAGCGATAAAAAAGGTACACTATTAGTATGTCTGTGATGTGAAATAACGCGTTCATTTAATATTTTAAAACAATTCAATCGAATGAAACTAGAAAATGAGTTCATAAATCGAATTGAAACTTTGTAAGAATTTTAGGGATAAAATGATCTTAAAAAGGCACGGACAACAGTATTCATTTTCCCAATATTCTCGATATAGCATGTGATTTTGTAAGCGGCCCCAAAAAAGCTCAATTTTTTATGATTTTTAAAAGTCTTCGATTTCGAGGCTTCGATTTATGAAGCGCTGCGTGCGCTACGTAAGTAGTAAAACTTTCGCACAAGTGATGTACAACAGAATTGTTCCTCTTTAAAAGTTATATAATAAAGTCTACAAAAACATATATTTATTTCGTAAAATTGGCTCAATAAAACCTCTTATATGGCGCAGTCAAAATAAGATGCGTTAGCTAATAATTAAATACAAAGGTTTTTGTTTTATTTTAAGTAGTAACTCATTAAAAAATATTGATGTCTAATACTTCCATTGCTTATTAAGACGATATAATTATTTACTTTTATTAATGATAATTGAAATTTTCTGTATACTCTGTTCAAACCTATCGAAATATCTCTATAAAAGTATAAGTATCAGTTACCTAACATATCAAAAGCCGTGTTAGGGACATTGATGTATCCCGAGTATTCACAGGCTGGTAGCGATATCGAACACTAACTTCCACCATAAGCCATCGGAATTATCCGAACTCCTGAGAGCATTTAATAAAGCTTCCCCCCAAACCCCGTGCACTGATTGGATTAATAAATTTAAAGTTATACGGTGGCTTCGTAACTTTAATGAAAATCGGTAGCATATTAATTAAATTGATGCTTACCTGTAGAAGTTTGTCTTACAACTAATTAAAAATTTATATAGTTTGCTGTACCAGAAAACTCATGTTTCAAGGTGCGTCTATTTTCAAAATAAACCAGTTTAAGCAGCTTCAGAGAGATCAGGTGCAGGACCGACGGCTTAACGTGCTCACCGAGGCACGGGGGTGAACGACACCGCCAACTTCCCAATTTCTGGCAAATACTGAGAAAATCTTAATAGAAAAGTCAATATCGACTTTTGAATTCGCACGACCAATCATTCAATCAATTCAGGCAGCCTGGTGCTAATGCTATGTAGAAATCGTGAAGAGCTAAATTACCTCTTACCATGTTAGCGCGTTATTATTTTAGATTATAGCTATCACATTTAAGCGCTAACTTGTTAGCAATAAAAAAAATCATGAGACTAAAGATGCATGTGCGGACATGCTTATGAACTGTAATATTGTATTACCAAATTGACAACTTTTGTATCACACTGGCCGCTGGAGCAGATTTGTGTAAGTACGATTATCATACGGGATTACCGTTTAAATCCAGTTCAATTCCAAATGCTATTTAAATTCAAAACCGCAAGCCAAATCGCTTCAAAGGTGTTCTGTGATTAAAGTTTCAATCGGCTACTTGCCTGGAATTCATTTCAAAGTACTAAATCTCTGTTCAGATACAAACAGTCTCGAGTATCCATCAACCACACAATCAAGTTCCGGACGTTGCCCACGAACCAATTTAGTTTAGTTCTAAATAAATTTTAATGGAATTGAAGAAATTGTAAATACGCGGACTTTGTGTCTATATATATATAAATCAATTGCTGTTCGTTAGTTTCGCTAAAACTTGAGAACGGCTTGAGTGATTTGGCAAATTTTGTTTTTGAATTATTTGCGGAAGTCCAGGGGAGGTCTAAACGGTGAGTAAGTATGAAAAAAATATTTTGGAATGTAGTAAAAACAACAACTTCGATTTCCCTTAGATACTATTCCTAACTGTCAAACATGTGATGTGGTCGTCGTTTAGGAATCAAATTATATTTAAAAGAAGACTTTTGTTTTAATTATTTAAATTTGACATTGACCAACAATTTCCGATTTATAATATTTTCCGATCTTTGCCGGGAATCTGGGCGTAAAGGTTGTGTGTTTTTGATTACAAATTGCTCTTGTTCCGGTTAAGTATAGACCATTTTTTTTTAAATAAAGTTGATAGATTCTGCAATTTGCTTTTTTATTTATGGATTCTGAGGCGGTATAATGCTTGCGGGGTTAGCTAGTTCTAAGTAAAATAACTATCGAAGCTCGAATAATATCACGTTGTACTGTTACAGTTATAATACAACCAGAATTTATTGCATTACTAGCAGCTAGTGTTGTTCTGGACCTCGTGAGAATGAGGATACCTATTCTTAATGATTATCTACGTCGCGAAAGGAACTTGTATGGCGTGTCAAGATTTTCAAGTCAATCTTGTTTTGGAGATCTCCTTTTCTCCGTAAATTCTTCTAATAATTTAATATTTATTCTACTATTAAGAGCGGAGACAAATTTTATAAATCATATATAATTAAAAACTGTCCAGCCGTTCTTTGCGTCAAAATTGGTCTAGACATAAATGAAAGGACTACAACAAAAATATCGGAAATAATGAAAAAGTTGTCAGTCGAAAAAGTGTGTATTATTTACATACTTAAGACGAAAATAATACAAATACATTACAATGTATATAAATAAACAAATATATTGAGGTTATTAAAAACTGAAAGAGGTTTTCGTAAATTTATACAAACGAAACTGGATATAACGACATTGTAGGAACCATATATTTCAAACGTTATGTTCGATAGGTGTTTTAAGCAATATACAAAAAGTGTCTTATTTAATACTCGTATGGTTTTTTGCAGTATGGGTATAATTAAAAACTAATATTCAATATAAAAGATATAGAAAAATGCATAGTGAAAAAATAAAGTGTCCACAATACATTTTTCCTGGAATAAGTAAATTTAATTCAAATTCAAAATATCTTTATATAAATAGGCCTTTACAGCACTTTTGAGTCGTCAAATATATATAGATTTTTTCCTTTTTTTGCACATACTAATTCTAACGTACTACTGGTGATTGTATTAAAGAACGACTTAAGATCTAAAGTTACGAGGGTTCCTTCGCGCCTCGGCCTGCGATGAGCCCACAACAAACTCAGTTAAGTATTTTGAACTCCCACGCGTTTCTATCGTCTAAACTCAATTTTCTTTTAACAAAGACCTTGAATTTATTATAATTAGTCGTTATAGCCGATGAGTATCGATAACGTTTCATTGTTTTAAACGGTATGTCGCTATATCTGATGTCGATATAGACATTACGTTTGCTTATTAGTTTTTAAAGATTCGGCCAAGACCGTTGTTATTACCGACTTGTTTTGTTTTGCGTGTATGTTTGTTGCATACCTTCTTTCTTTGCTACTTATAGCGTTTTTTTTAATTTCAAGGTTTTCTGGACGAAATCTCGATTATTCAAAAGCTTTGTTGTTGTACTTTTTTTTTCTTAAACTTTATTATTTAATATTACTTTTAACGTGCAATAACTTATTTAAATAAACAAATGATTGATAATAAATTCAATATATATTTTTTTATTGGACAGGTTATAGATACATAGCTTTGTATTTATTTTGAACACATATAATGATGTTTTGTGTTAGTATTTATTTTGAATTTCTATTAATAATTTAATAACAAAATTGTATTGCACAAATATCCCTTAAACATCGCCGCCTGTTATGCCTGGGTACAAAGTTTCTAGTGCCTATCAACTGCAAAACAACACTATGCAGCGTGAGCCAGCAAAGCTATTGAAACTTCAGCAAAATACATCCCACTTCAACGATGAAATACAAAAGTAAGTAGAGCATTTTATTATTAAGTAACGAAAGCACACCTAGGTAATTTCAAAACGCGTATAACTTGAAGGAATACTTAGATTTTATCATGGTGGTGAATGAATTGCTCTATCCTAAATTTAATAAATTATACTTATATTGTAATGATGACGACAAATAAGGATACCTGACGAAGTTTATTGTGGATTCTTCTCAGAACAGAGGAAAAAACTTGTGTTTCTGTGTAGAAATCATAAAGGTTAAACTGTCTCTTACCTAACTGTCTTCATCTAAGACTATATCATCACTTACCATCAGTTTAATTTACAGTCGAATGCTAACCTGACAACAATAAATAGATCAAGGCCGTCAAGAGCACGTTAGCGCTTGACTGTGGTCCCACCTAATGGTAAGTGATGATACAGTCTAAGATGGAAGCGGTTACGGTGTCTACACAGCATCGTGCCGGAACACAAATCTCTTTGTTTTGGCGGTACGTCTTTGCTAGTAGGGTGGTACCTAGCCACGGCCAAAGTCTCATACCAGACCAAACTCAGACAACTTAGAAAATACAATTTTCTAAATTCGTCCAAACGAGTATCGAACCCGGGGCCTCTGCTAACAAGGCGAGTACTCGCACCGCTACGCCAGCGAAGTCGTCAAATTTAAGTGTATTTTACGAAGACTGTTTTCCCGTTAATAAATATTCTACATTATGCAGACGTGTAGTATCGTATAATGTTTTATGAAAAAAGGACGTTTGCAGTTTTAAAACCACTTGTACTCGAAAAAGTTATCGAAAGTTTTATGTCCTATAGAAAACGCATTACGTTTCGGTATGCCTGTCCAACTTTGTTCCCAACAGCTTTAGAGCGAGGCACAGACTTTGTTTTAGACAATATTTACGATCATTTTATCGTTGAATACTACATTTAAGTCTCTTTGGCTTCAGTTATTCAGATTATATAACATAATAACAAAATATTTAATAGAATATCCTACAACTATCTACTCAAATGTCAATAGTTAATCTTTATGATTATTACTTCTTTTTTTTCATGTATTTCAAGTTCTTGGAGGAAGTACGAACGAGTTTAATTTATATATATCGGAGAATAAGAGAGAAAAGAAGCATAAAGCATAGTGGGGCGTAGGGTTCTACGCGACATCGTCATTAATGGCATCCATAATTTCAATACTGTTAGCGTTTGTTGGGTAATGTTGGTGCAATCAAACATTTTACTAATTAACTCAGATTATTATGTGCAATCACTTAATGTTTCCGATATCAATTTACACAAACTCATTAATAATGATAGCTGGGAACGCAACAGTTTCAAAAGTCGACCGCACCGACGGGCCGTCAGCCGAGAACTACCGAGAGATCCGCGCCGGATCGCCACGTATTGACTCTGCCCCACCCTAACAGACATAAGGCGCCAGCGTTCCACAGACTTTGGCACTCCGACATATATATATATAATATTTTGTAATTAAAGACGCTCTTTTATAAATTCCTAGTATTAGGTCACTCTCTCCGTATTAGTATTTTCACCCGTTAATTAATTATTTTTTATTCATTCGTTCAAGTTCAAATATTCATTTTTAACTTGTTATTGTCGATACTTAGAGTAAATATCATTTTTAAATAGTTACTCAATAAGTACTTTTCATTAATTAACAATCGTATTTATGAAAAATTGTATAGCGTTATTTTATTACATTAATGTCAACCGAAAAAAAATCACGTAAAAAGCCTAAAAGTCACGTAAAATGAGTATAATATGAACCTAAATTTTATCGTTTTATTTTATAGTTTTTCGGTTAACTGTTAACAAAAACGAAAAGAAAATACATTTTTTTAATTTAACGGTTGCTTTTCTGAAATATGAGATAGTGCGTAGTAATCAAAATTAGTAATTAGAGTCGATCAAACGTTTTTTTTCTAAGCGAGGCTTTGCAAGCTTTATATTGTTTTCGTTTAACTAGAACTATATAAATTGCATAGTTGACATAAAAGTCAAATTTAGATAATACCTTCAGGAGTAGCCAATATTATACAACTTGAGGTCAAATACCCACAAAGTGCACCCAATGCTGCCTTCAATTTGCATATGCAATTAACTTCGCCGAGTACAGTTCACAATGACTACACAGAAAATACAAAAGCTACTTGAAACGTACATGGCTATTGTATTAACATCAATACTATTAAGTATAACATTGCAATGCAGTTAAATTAGATTGCTCTTATGATATATGTGGTTTTGAAATTGACAACGTTTTCCTTGAAGAAATGTTATTCCGACGTCATATAGCACGAACATCTTAAACCAATTCTATAGAACCAAAACCTTTGGGTTTACAACAGATATCAGAGTAATTTTCCAAAAAAAAAATCAAAATTAAAAAAACACATGATTCTTATGTACATTTCTTTTGAAAAGACCAAAAAAGCTAATAAATCTACCCAACCTAACCCAGAGTAACTTTTTTTTAACACTGGTAAATCCCCGTTGATACCTTGAATACTCTAGAGGATGTTCCAGGTTATGCCGAACTCATATCGGCTAAAACCCAGCGGTGCTCCTACATCACTCGGAGACGGGGTCACGAGAACGCGATTGACAGACACATTTGCTACTCCGCCGATGAGCCGGTTTAGACCCAACCCTGTCTTAATGACCTGAAAAACTTACTCCGAAGGTGGCTTGCCTGGAGCACCTGGCAAGCCAGCAACCACCTCGCCGGTAACCCTATCTAATCCCTTTAAAAAATTACGATTTCAAATGNTTATAATGTTCAATCACTTAATGTTCCCGATATCAATTTACACAAACTCATTAACACTTATAGCTAGGAACGCGACAGTTTCAACAGCTGACTGTTCCGATCGAGCGCTACTCGACAACTGCCGAGTGACTCCCGCCGGACTGCCACCATTGACTCTGTCCACGCCGATAGATGGCGCCAGCGTTCCACAGAAATCTGCCCTCCGACATATATAATATATTTTGTAATGTCTTTTATCAATTCTTATTATTAGGTCACTCCCTCCGTATTAGTATTTTCAACCATTAATTCATTATTTTTTATTCATTCGTTCAAGTTCAAATATTCATTTTTAACTTTTTATTGTCGATACTTAGAGTAAATATCATTTTTAAATAGTTACTCAATAATCGTTTAACTAGAACTATATAAATTGCATGGTTGACATAAAAGTCAAATTTAGATAATACCTTCAGAAGTAGCCAATATTATACAATTTGAGGTCAAATACCCACAAAGTGCACCCAGTGCTGCCTTCAATTTGCATATGCAATTAACTTCGCCGAGTACAGTTCACAATGACTACACAGAAAATACAAAAGCTACTTGAAACGTACATGGCTATTGTATTAACATCAATACGATTAAGTATAACATTGCAATGCAGTTAAATTACATTGCTCTTATGATACATGTGGTTTTGAAATTGACAAATTTTTCCTTAAAAAAAATGACGTAGGAATGACAGTTCATTTAGCACGAACTTCTTAAACTAATTCTATAGAACCAAAACCTTTGGGTTTGCAACAGATGTCAGAGTAATTTTCCAAAAAAAAAACAAAATTAATAAAACACATGATTCTTATGTACATTTCTTTTGGTTCGTTGGCGTCTCCCAGGGACCGAAAAAGCGAATAAATCTACCCAACCCAACCCAGTGTAACTTTTTTTAACACTGGTAAGTCCCCGTGGATACCTTAAATACTCTGGAGGATGTTCCAGGTTATGCCGGACTTATATCGGCTAAAACCCAGCGGTGCTCCTACATCACTCGGAGACGGGGTCACGAGAACGCGATTGACAGACATTTGCTACTCCGCCGATGAGCCGGTTTAGACCCAACCCTGTCTAAATGACCTGAAAAACTTACTCCGAAGGCGGCTTGCCTGGAGCACCTGGCAAGCCCGAAACCACCTCGCCGGTAACCCTATCTAATCCAATCTAACTTTAAAAAATTACGATTTTAAATGTTAGGTTAGGTTAGTTCTTTTTTTGCTATGGTGGCGTTCCCCAGCCACAAAAAAAACAAACCTAGCTCCAAAAAGTGGCATGTTTGTAGTTACGATGGAGTTAATACATACAAAAAATTAAAATCAATTCGTAGCTAAGACTATATTGATATCAAGTGTGCAATATAATCTAAGTAATTATCTTAGTAATTATCTGGTATCGTCGATGCCCGAGGACCCATGTCCGAGTAATGAAGAAAAGTCCTCCTTATGAGGTTGTAAAGAACCCCTGACCGTATATTTTAAAGAAATCTTTAAACTTTTAACGTGAGCTTTCAATAGGTTCAATTCGCAAATACGATTCTTAGTGTATTTACGCAATGACTTTATAAACTCGTTAGAATATATATCTTACCTATAGCACACACACACAGAGAGACACACATATATATATATACGTATACACACATATACGAGTGTATGGAACTTGTGAATAAATTGTAGGAAATGATGAAAATAATTCGTGAATATTCGGGAATATTTTTCGCTGGGATATGCTTTTATGCACTGGCACCAACCGTGTATCAAGAGTGTGGGACTCCGCGAACAAGAAGGCTTCGCAGTACCTACTAAATCCCAGCGGAACACTCTTCATCCATCAATGAAGCGCCAGGGGTTCAACTTTCGCATTAATCCCTGGTGTCCCAGATGAATCAGACTGAGGATTCAGCAATTACCCGATGAACATGCCTTTTAGAAAAATTAAATTAGCCTAAGTCACTCTTACAGCATTAATTATTTGCCAGTGAAATAGGACCAGCTATAACAGACGTTAATGGCAATAAACAAACAGACAAAAATTAATTTTGATACCAGGGCCCTTAAACAACGTCACTTTCAAGATTGCTAATGCTTAAAAAATGTATGAGAATGACGTTTCATGTGGAAAAATATTGAAAAATAAAGCGTCATTCCCAGACATTTTTAAGTGTTAGCAATCGTTGAAAGTCACGTTGTCTAAGGGCCCAGTACCGCATACATTTTTATATGTATTCCCCTGCTGAAAAAGCTATTAATTTCAAATCCCAGATACTACAATTTACAATTTCCACAATAATTAGTCTTAGAAATGTAACTAAATCCAATTAATTCCAACTACAATAACGTAAAGCTAACTAGTCTTTTGTGTACAGGCATTCTACAGAGAAGTTTCATTGTAAATTGTTATCTAGTTTGTTGTACAAAGCATATTATTCGCGTACAATATGAAAGGCTAAGTAAAGCATGTAATAATGCGGGCATAGCTAAGCATAACGATGTGACCTTTGTAAACTTTGTTAAGGTCGCTTGTACTCCAGTGTTTTGTGCTTGTAATTATGCTATTAAGTACAATTAAATACTTTTTTATTGCAAATTAATTATTTCTTCGTTATATTTTATTATCTTTTTTATAGTTAATTAATTATTAACTAAATTTTCCTTAGTTTTCTTTATTGCTGACAGGTTAGCGCTTGACTATTATCACCTGATGGTAAATGATGATAATCTAAGGAAGCGCGCTAATCTATTAAAAGGCGAATTACCTCTTATCGTTTTTACACAGCATCATACCGGAACACCAATTTCTTTGCTTAGTCTTCGGTAAGTCCTTACTACGTCCATACTAATGTGTTTATTACACACTAAAATTGTTTCTATTCAAAGACTTTGAAGCCATCTCATCTCTGTGTTTGAAACCGGCTTTATTAGAAAGACAATGTTACCAAGAAACAAGACCACTAAACTCAATCACTCCCTCACTATTGTTAGATCTTTAAAACTATCTCCGATTGATCTCAGATTTTACTAAATGCCGCCTTTCACATAACAGAAGGTCATTAAGTACGGATATTCTTGCAGTCCCACGAGTTCGGGAACTACGTGGGGGACAGCGCGGAAAAGATCTGCTAATATATTTATACTACTACTATAATTATAATTATTATTTCCTTTTTTTATTCGTTATCGTATTGCTATCACCGTTGTTTATGTTATAGTTTATACATAGATCTAATTCTTATTAATATGTTATATTTTTTTATGACTTTTCTTACACTAGAAAGGTTGGCTGGTAGATAAAGATTTATAGCTTTAAACCCGCCTTTTGCACTTTGTGAAATTAAATTTTTAAATAAATATATGATTTTACAAGAATAACGATTGAACTGATATTTAATATTTCCATGCCAAAGTTTTTATTGCCAAACTTATTCTTTATCTCTCTATATACTCTAAGATTTAAACTATTTTAATACTTTTTAATGATAAGAGAGTTTTAAAAAGAACCCCAAAATGTTTTTTTTGACAGAATTTACTGTTTTACGAATTTGATTTGTCATTAAAAATACATATAAAGTTAAATTTTCGCACTTCTACTACCAAAATATACATCAGAAATAAATTATACAACAAAACAAAGTTTGCTGAGTCAGCTAGTTTTATATGTATAAAAATAATTATATAAAATATGTAATTAGTTGAAAATATCAACTATTAGTATTATAAATGAACAGGATAAACTTAAGATTAATAAGCATCAATAATATTCAGGAAATGAAAGATCGTATAAGTTTTCAAATATTTTATAGGTATGGGAATTTAATAACACTTAATTTAATTTTGCTATAATTATTACCAACTTAAATTTGTTTATGGAAAACTAGTTTTGAAATTACACATTTTGATCTGTTACCTAACTATCTGAATACTAAATGAAGAAAACAGTCAAAAGATAAAGCACAATGGCTTTATCCCGTATAAAACATTCCTTTGAATCATTGCTGACATCCACTTTCGTTTACATTTGCCTAAGAATTCCCGAAAGGTGGCTTGTTATGAAAGCATAATCCATTCCTGTCGACGTTAAGATGAAATAAGGTCCATATATTTTGAAAATTTATTATACGCCGCTATACGAGACAATGTGCTTTAATCCTTCCTTTGTTTTAGCTTGTAAGACAGTAACAAAAAAGTGAGGAAGAAACTTCCTTGGCTTAGAATATATTGATTAATGTAATATAATTACATTTTCAAAAATCAAAAATATCTTTATTCAATTGGGCATATTACAGCACTTTTGAATCGTCAAATTATATATTTTTTTCCACACTCTGATTCTAATATACGTCTGATGATGGTACTCAAGATCGGCTTAAAATCTAAAGTTACAAGGGTTCCTTCGCGCCCTGATCCGAGAAGAACTCACAATAAACTCATTCGGGTAGTTTTTTTTACCATCATCATTACAATAACATATTAGTTTACTATATTTTAATTAAAAATAGAGCAATTCGTTCACTTCCAGGCGTTTCTATCGTCTAGGTAATCTTGCAACTTATAATACGATTTTTCTATCAACTTTCTTTTAACAAAGACTTTGAATTTATTAATTGACGTCTTTAGAACGTCTTGTGGGAGTTTATTATAGAAACGTATGCAATTACCCTTAAATGAGTTGTTAATCTTATGCAGCCTACTAGAATTTATAACAAGTTTGTTTTGGTTTCTTAAGTTATATGATGTACAGTCACTCTTTTTATTAAAAGAGTCAATGTTTTTATGTACATACAACAAGTTTTGTAATATATATACGCAGTCAACTGTCATTATGTTAACTGCCTTGAATTTGTTTCTTAGCGACTGTCTTGGACCCATATTGTAAATCGCACGAACGGCCCTTTTCTGCAGCACAAATATTGCATCTATATCAGCAGCATTACCCCAAAGTAGAATACCGTATGACATAATGCTGTGAAAATAGCTGAAATATACCAGTCTGGCAGTATCAACATCTGTCAGACGACGAATTCTTTTAACTGCGTAAGCCGCAGAGCTGAGCCTGTTCGATAGACCACTTATAT
>JACTOM010000023.1:173300-214958 GCA_015832385.1 Elymnias hypermnestra
GAAGAGGTGAAAGAATTTGTATACTTGGGATCTAAATTTACAAAAGATGGAACATGTGAAAGTGATATTGAAAGGAGAGTGAATGCAGGGAATAGGGTAAAAGGTGCTCTGCACGCCTTTATGAATAGCCAGATGGCGTCTCAAAGGACCAGACTGGCAGTGCATGCAGGAGTGATGGTGCCGAACTTATGTACGATAGTAAAATTTGGGTATGGCAAAAGTAAAATAAATGCGGTAGAGATCAGAGCGTTGAGAAGTGTGGATTAAAACTGAGTGACAAAGTGAGAAATAGTGTGATAAGAGAACGTTGTGGTATAAAAGAAGACGAAGTGACTAAAATCGAGAAAGGTATGCTTAGATGGTTTGGACATGTAGAGAGAAAGAGTGAAAGGAGACTGACAAAAAGGATTTCATGGCGAACGCTCATGGACCAAATCCAGGACATTTTAAATAAGGGCCAGGTCAAGAGTACTCTAAACCGACAAACTTGTATGAAAGGTTTAATGAGAATGAAAGAACCGAAGGAGATATGCAAGGATCGTAGCAAGTGGAAGGACGTGGTCTCTGCTTACCCCTATGGGAATGAGGCGTGATGCTATGTATGTATATATTAGCCGCACGTATTTGTTAATGAAGTAGGTCGCTAGCCACGCTATCCACCAGTCCAACCTCAGACAAATTTAGAAAGAGAAATTTTCTAAATTTACCATGTCGGAAATCAAATCCGGGACCTCTACTAGCGAAATAATTACTATTGCGGTAGCTTGACGGCGAAAGATCTTTTGTTCACGCTTCATACAACAACGTACCGATTTTTTACTTATTTACACGATGAACGTTGAAATCGATAAATGTTTTCAATGTAAAGCTGCCCCTTTTCTGATTATCATAAGGCATAATTGAAAAGTCAAACGAAACAAGCCCTTTCTAACAGGGAAACACAACACTAAGTACTTGAGCGGCGCATTTCCTCCAGGCAAGTACGGTTAAATTGCTCCAGGCTTGCGTTAGGGGAGAAAATCTACTCGCATATTGCAATACAGTTAAATTTCTATTAGAACATCATCTCAACATTCTTTTATTTCTTGTATTTTACAAAAAGTCCTAATACACAACATTTTGATGATTTTTTAGTGTAACTTTGTATATGTTTGCTATACGATGGGCTTTGGATGAAGGTGGCCTGAAAAATGGATGCCGAGGCCAAATGTCCAAATTTAATATTGATTTCATAACAGAAACTTTTGGCGTGTGGTTAAGATTACACGATAGAAGTAAATACATTACAAGGTCAAGGTTAATACTACAAATTACAACCAATTTTTTGTTCAATATTCATAAAGCTTGTGTATTGTCAGTACTGTTATATTGAACAATGAGTTAAAATATAGCAGTGACGTGTTGAATATAACTCTCTCACTTGCTTGTAGCTTAATCTCGTTCAATACCCACAAAATAATAAAGCACAGGAGTTTGCATTATAAAGTCTTTTATAAAGTAATTAATTCGCCTATTCACTTATCGCACATAAATTTTATTCACTCTCTCCGATCAAAAGCGATGCCTCGATAGCTGCTACCCATACAATGGAATGCCTGATAGACGCTCTCATTGAAAAGTTTTTGGTCCAAGAATACCCTTTTATACGTACAAAAGGGCTCATAAACCTTTGTTATGATACCCATAATCCTAACGCGCTGTTAAGGAGAGATACCTTATAGTAAAATAAAGCTATAAAACCAGGAAATTAACTAAAAGGCAATGCAAATTTTATTCTTGAAACAAAACAAAAAATGTTATACTCATCTATTATAATTTCGGTATACTAGTATATAAATTGTAGTTCATTAATTAAATTCATTTCGTGAAAATTTTTACAGTGCCATCCATTGAAAATTTACCAAAAAAATTAACGTTTCTCTTTCTGTACTGAATTTAAGGAGTTTGTAGTACATGGCGTAGAAATTGATTTGAAGGTATTGTTATGATTTGAATGTTAAAAAAATTAAATCTGAGTTGATCTATTTAATATTGAAATTATTTAAGATATGATAATGTAAGCAAAGGTCATTTATAAATAAAATCTTATTATATAACATATTAAGTTTTAGGTTTTAGCTTATATGCTCACTGTCAATGGTATATGTCTATCGCACATTGAACACCGAGTTGAGAGAGGGAGAAGCGTCTGTCCGAAATATGGTTTGCGTTGTTAGCGCTGAGTTAGAGTGAAAGAGCAGGAGCCTGCATACCGCTGCCGTATTCATGAGAGAGAGGGAAGTAGATATATGTACATAGATTGGCCGTAACGCGTTACGTAAAAAACGGATTACCCTTCCATAAGAAGTTATCACTTCAAAAACTGAACGTGTTCATTGCAAATGTCTATCATGCTTTTAAGCTGAAATAGTGGTATTTAAGTAATATTATTTTTAATCAAAAAACTTCTAAGAAATAAATGTTTTTAAATTATCTCATTTCTTTACTAAAAATAAACTGAAACTTCATTTCACATAAAACTAAATTGCTTCGCAAAAGCATTTTCTCATACATCCTTATGTCCATTAACTTGCGATACTAACATTAGATGGCAGTAGCTCCCAATAAAAATGGCTGGTTTTGCCTTTATCGATGTATATTCTACTAAAGAACTAAGAAATTTTTAGTTAAAATAAATAAAAATTATAAAAACTCTAAAAAAGAATACGCAATTATTTTTACCTTTTTAGAGTATATTAATATAAAATTAAGGCGGTCCTTTTTTTGTTAAAATTTTTGTATATATTTTGATTTTTAATGAATCTCAAGTTTGAATATGTAAGTACCTAAAAACGTGTTGCTCATATGAGGTAGCACCGATTAAAAGAAAAAACTTTACGAAGTGAAAATTACATTTGTATCGCCGCAGCCGGGATAGAACCCGCAACCTTATAGGTTACAGGTCGCTTGTTTTGCCACCCCGCTATCGACAGTCTTTTATATGGTAATCGAGCACATTACTAATACGCAAATTTTTCCTCCCCCCTCCCAGACTCTGTTACCACCGCTTCACACGTAATACACCTTATAATATTGCAATGCCGCAAAAAACGTAAGGTCATTGCCATTTCATTACTGACAGTTATATATTCTGCCATAAATCGCACCCTTACTGTAAGCCGTTGAGAAGATCATTATAGTTGACTACGACAATCACTTGACCAAACTGACGTTACGGCAGGTAATTCAAATATCCAGAGAGCTTATAAAAGATTCTGCCGAGTATCGTTAATTTGCTCCTAAAAATTGAAGAGTTCCGTTACTTTGACAGGGATCCCATGATCAGAACCTAACCAAACTATCATCAAATAACCCTTGAAGTATATTCTTTCTAATAAAAAAAAGAATCATCGAAATCGTTTAGCGTGATCTTGAGTTATTCGTCCATTTGTCGCGCACATGCTTAATGCAAATTTAACACTTATCCGGTTTTCTCATGGATGCCATCAACATAACTGGGTTTCAAAAAAAATGGGACCCTACGACAAGCACCACCATATAAAAAAACTTCTAACAATAAATTCTTAAATGGAGTTCGAGAAGTAACTACTACAAACCATTTAAATTAAATTCATGAAAAATTTCAAATAAAAAACTGAATTAAAACTTTTTGAATTTGAATGGAATAAAAAAGACAGAAAATTTTAACATTATAAATAAATACCTATAGACAAAACGTAGACTAATTGTATAAAATAAAAAACAACGACCTTACAATGGGTTACAGTTAAAAGTAGATTTATAATAGAGCTTGCACTGGAAAACACATATTTTTTATTAAATTAAATCAACCAATTGACAAGCAAGTTAACTTGATATAAAGTGAATGCCGTCACGTATAAAGTTTTAAAAGACAAGTGAAAATGGCAATATGTTGGCGATTAAAAACGGAAAAGTATTTTGGCAGTCTTTTCCCATTCCAACCCTTCGGCTTCTCGTTTTCTCGCTCACTTAAAGTGATGCAGCAACATCATGTTACAAAAAGACACTAAAGCATTCTGTGAGGTTCTTCCTTTGGCGAGATAGCGAAACTGCATTGATATAACTGTTGTTGTTGGTAATTCGACAACTGCAAGTCTCCCTCCTTGTCCATCTTTTTCGTAAGAACTAGAGAATTTAGAAAAAAAGTTCTTTAATTTTATTTAGTAACTTGAAACCCAGAAAATTTACTGGCTACATGAATACACTGCTTAAATTGTCAAAGTCAGTGTCTGTTCAAGATTCAAACGCTTCAATATTCCAGCACTAATTTAAAATCTATTAACTAATCATTCAATTTCGTTTCAAGAAATTCCCAAATTGTTATCGATTTCAGTAAGCAAATTCTGACGGCCTTTCTGGATCAATGGTCAGCTTCTCTGAGAGGGGTCTCAGGTCATATTTCTAGGTGACAAATAAGATAGGTGATAATATAAGAAATTTTATTTTCTACTTTGAATAAATCTGAACTGATGGATACTTCAATTTCGGCCAATCTATTTGCAATGGAGTGCAAGCAGCAAGCAAGTAAGAAAAAGTTTCAGTTGTCTATAAAATAATGAAATTATCTTTTATTAAAATAACTCGTTATCATGTTCTTCGTGTCTCAAAGAAAGTTAAAAGTGCGTGCGTACAAAGCACACATGCCAGAAGTGAAACTTTTTTGACAAACTCATTTTTTAAGTCTTGTTTATATTTATACAAATTTAAAAGTTTAGTTTTATTTTTGAATTTTATGAAAAATAATATATTAAATTATTAAATGAGTGGTACATTAAAATGCCACATGTTATTTGTAAATATTAAAACTACCTAATCTTCAAACGAATTAGCATAAAAAAACGCTGCACATGTTCTTGACGCAAATCATGTCATGCACATCAATATAATCCGTAAATGAAGTCAGAAGTCAAACGTCTAAAGAAGTCTTACTTTAAAAAAATACACTCGTGTTGTACCTTACTTACGAAATTTTATAAAAAGAATTTGTACTTACATGGGGAATAATCCGGTGTCTTTATTATGAGCAAGTCTCCAATTCCTGTAACAAATAAATTGAAAATTAATATCATTAAATCTTAAAACATAGGTAATATAACTGCGTATTACAATCATAGTAAGAGGCATAGAATGCTGTCATGCAGCAGTTTAAAGTTTAAATGTATCACACTATATAATTACAGAGCTACATATGCGCCTGAATTGCTTCTGGGATGTGCAGGATTTTTACGAAGTTTTTTTAACAATACAATCGCCCTACCAATGTTAATAAATATCAATAGTTTTACAAACCATTTACACATAAAAGATTGCAAAGAAAACTTAGGAGCTGCCCATGATACAACTAACTGCCTCTTTGGAAATTTAACTAAATCAGTATGAGTTTAGTCACTAAATGTCATGGCATAGAAAGAGTGCAAATAGTATTAGATTAAATTACTTTATCACATTCGACTACGGTATATAATGTACCGTACACTCATGTTATATCAAACGGCCACTTTGCTGTAATGGTGTGCATACTCAGTTATATCTTGAGGTTGATTCCTCGCAAGAAAGATTTAGAAAATTGCAGTTTTAAATTTGTCTGAGTTTTTTTCACTGGGAACTATATTTGTGCTCCCCAGTGCTAAAGTTATGCCTTAAATAAGGAGTGTGGGACTCGCTGAAGAACAGATTACCACTAAAACCCAAATCCTACGCGTCCTGAACTGGGACGTCATGGTCTGATACGATGCCTTCTACAGTGGTTAGTTACAACCAGCAAAAGTGATGATGAGTGGAAACCATAGGAAATAACTTATTTCTTACCAGATTAGCGCGCTTCCATATTAGACTGTATACTAACTTACCATGAAGTGAGACTACAGTGAAGCGCTAACCTCTCATCAATAAAATAATTAAAAAGAAGCAACAGTTCCTTAAGAATATTATAGCTGAAGGATAATTTCTGCACATAGACAAAGTTTAGAATGTAATACGTTGAAATGCATTTCTACAAAAGAAATCATGTATTTGAAAAAAAAAATCTACTTAAGCAAAATGTTGTTGTGTAAAAGCGTAGAAATTCTTAATATTTTCTCGAGTTAACGACACTGCAAATTGCTTGGGAAACTTGTGCAAATTTACAACTTGTTAAAGTTCCTTTAATAATAGCTATTTAAGAGTTTCGCAGGAGCTATTTGATTAAAATACACCGAACAAAGAATTTTCTTGTCTTCTTTGTTGTATAAAAACGAGAAATAAATTCCGTAACAAATTTGAGAAAGGTGCGTCCTACATTTAAGCATAAAGCTCATGATAGATTGACGTTTGTAACATTTTTGCTTCCAATTTTATAATTTTACCTTGGATGAATAAAGGGAATGATGATGATAAAAAAATATTTGAACCGACACTTGTAAAATGTAACGTAATATCATTCGTAACGAGGATAATCTTGAGAGATGTGGGTAGAGCGTGGGTGTTTAAAAAACATGACGTGCTTTATATTTATAAACGTGTTCTATTAAAATAATTCCTTTTTCATGTTAGCAAAATTTACCAAAATATTATAATAGTAAAATTTTACGATAATATTATAATAGCAAATGTAGGTACAATGAATATGTTAGGTAAATGTTTTTGATGTAAAACTTCATTGCACGCTTGACTTGAGGAGTAAGGTAGTGAATGCGTAAAGAGAGCGTTACGAAAAGTGTAATAGGGAGAGACCAACGGCAAATTGCGAGGAAGATAGAAAGAGGGACCGTTACGTTTCGATTTATTATTGATTTGGTATCTGTATATAATTATTCGATATTAATATTTTAATCAATACTATTTGCCTTTTTTCAAAATATTTATAATATTAACTTTAGTTTTCCTTTAGACCATACTAAAGCACACTCGATTTAAAAATCAACGGAAAAATTAGCATAAGCAAAATCAAATCAAAATATACTTAAGAAGATTTTGACTTAGCGCTTGTCTGTATTTCTCCTAATGGTAGATCATACAGTTTTAGATCGTTGAGCACCAGAAAGAGGTAATTTACTTCTCAATGGTTTCTAAACACCAGCGCATCGTACCTTACTTACTTGTTACGGTGGTCACTAGCTACGGTCGAAGCATCTCACATGTTCTAGTTAAAATAAAAAATACAGTTTCCTAAATTTTATATTTTTTCACGGTCGGGGGGGAAATTTTCTAAAGATACTCGGCCTATGTAGTATTATATCCTCTAAAACCACCTCGATTACCCTCCTCTGCATACGTAAGGTGGCACCAGGCTCTCTGCAGTAACACTCGTCTGGTGCCTTCCTTTTGCGATGACTAACAGATCCCGTGGCCTTTTTTATTATAATGTAGCCTAAGGCCACGTTAGGCTGCATTCTCTCGGGGTTGTATACTAAAGAACGGTGCGAGCCTCCACTCGCAACCCCTCAAGATGAAAGGCTGCAGCATTGGACGACTGTTAGGCGGCTGTGTCGCCTCTGCATCTCCATTTCCTTGAGGGATCGACCCCCGCTCGCACTCGCTCGGCGGTGTCTTTTTAAACCAAGGCGGTTTTGCAAAAGGAGGCTTATCAGGATGCGTTGCTGGACATCCCAAGGCAGACCGCAACGTGAGCTGAACATCGTCACACTCATTACTGCAGTGGTAACGTTGCATTATCGCCTCGCGCCCAACCCAACACAGATACTGATAGCCAAAAATCCAAGTCCAGTCAATAACTGTGTCAGTCTTCAGGTGACGTTCCATGACTCGACAATGCGTTGACGTGCGTTACTCTCTTCGCCAAGTCGAAGTCGTCATTCGTCAAATGCTATATGTTTCTATACCAAACTCTCAGAAGACGTTCTAGAAAGGCTAATTGACAAACCGTACTGTAATTGAAAAGATTACTCAGAACGAATAATAATCATGGAAATAAATTGCTCTATTCTAAATCAAATAAATTAAAATTTATTTTATAATGATTGTGGTTACAAAGGACACACAACCGAGTGTGTTGTGTATTCTTCTCATAACAGGGCGCAAACTCTCTAAATTTTAGATTCTAAGACGTTCTCTAGTATCAGTAGGACCTGAGAAATAATATGAAAACGGTATTTAGCGATTTCAAATTGCTATAAAAGCCTTGATTAAAGAGTACTTAAATATAGGACTTCTGAATTTGAATATTTGTAACTATACTTTTGTTACAAAAATAATAAGTATAGATATAAATTCTGTGTGTAATGAGGAACCGCTACGACCTGCATTCGAGCATGATACTTATAATTTAGCACCAGCGTTCCTGTAGACGTGCAAAGAGAGAAAAACACGTTAAAAATCGTTGGCAGCATGCACACTGTACATGCTTTTATTCTATTTCAGCTGCATTTATGTTTTATGTATTATGGAAAGCAGTATTTTCTGTGTCGCGAAAATTAAACAAGGAGTTAACATTTTTGCTTGTTTTTAAAAATGTGCGCATGTTAACGTTTGCCGATTTTAGAATTCCTCTTAAAACAAGTAATAAAAAAGATTTAAATGTCAGTTCCCACGCCAACTTGCATGAATTTCTTTAATTCAATACATAGAAAGAAACTTTTATATAGACGTAGTTTTAAATAGCACTATGGCACTATAAAATGGTCTTAAAATAAATGTAATTATCGAATTAATATATGAAAAACTGTATTAACATTAAGTGTGAAACCCAAAGCTAAAAAAAGTATTTGAATGTGTTTGAGTGAACATATTTTTCTACGATTGAAAAAATTTAACAAGATATAGGGAAAGTGTTAACTTAGAGATGAATAAAGTATATTTAAATTAAGAAGTAGCATGATTTCACGGTCGGAAACTGCCTCATCGGTCTAGTGGTTAGCATGTTCGACTACAGACATGAGGTCCTGGGTTCGAGTCCTGGGTCGGGCCAATACAAAAATCGATAGTTTTCTATTAAGATTTTCTCAATATTTGCCCGAAGTTGGGAAATTGGCGGTGTGATCCACCCCCGTGCCTCGGAGAGCTCGTTAAGCCGTCGGTCCTGCGCCGGATCTCTCTCCGGTCGTGTCGGATTCCCGTCAAATCGGACTATGAGAGTGAAGGAATAGAAAGTGCACTTGTGTGAGCAGCGTGGTTGGTCTATGCTCTAAAAACCCTCGCTCCTTGAAGTGAGGAGGCCTGTGCCCAGCAGTGGGACGTTAAAGGGCTGCTACTTACTTACTTATGATTTCACGGCCAAGGTAGTGCTTGACTGTCCATGAATTGATTAACTGATACTGTTTTTAGTAATTATTATGAGGGTTATTACTATTAGTTGTAAATAGATTAAGTACACCTTTCTCTGCTTCTTTTGTCCTTCTAAAAATTTTTGGTTGCCTGCAAGAGATTGCTATTTCAGCGATAAAGCCGCCAAGTGTACTCCATAATGTATATGATTATGTCTTAACTGTATTGGTTTTTTTATGTATTGGGTGTGCAATAAAGAGTTTTGTATTGTATTGTATATTACATAAGTTATAACACTTGTATCTATTTTCAGTGAATCCATCAAAGATGGCCGTATTTTTATTGTATCTTAGCTCAATAATTTAAAACAAGCATCCTTTTAAATTCAATTAGCTGAGAACTACACCCAGGACTTTTATTAACAAACGTTTCATAAAATGATCTTAGTTTATATTATACGACAAATTGTAAAAAATAGGTGTACAAATTTACGATAGACGGGATGCAATATATTGTAACACACTAGACCGAGATACGTATCTAAATGACAGATATACACATTGTTTCCAGATTTGTAACATAAAAATCCATGTTTTCCCCTTAAAAATTTTTTTAGATATGCTACAACTTTTTGAATCAATGTTTTTTATTATAGGATGTTCATAATCAATATTGCAATTGCTGTCTGAAACAGAACGGACCCCAGCATATGATCTGCACGGAAGATAGGGACAGAGGGCATTAACGTTTTTGATATTCAAGACAGAATCGTTCCCTTTACGATTCAAAGAAGAAGCTGCTAACATCTAAACGCAAAATGTACATGTAAAGGGACCAGCAACAATCAAAATGAAATCAAAATATTCTTTATTTGAGTAGGCTCAAAAAGATTTTGAATCGTTAGTAGTCTGTCCGTTGGTAACAAATTACCACCGGTTCGGAAAGTTGAATCCGCTGAGAAGAAAACGGCAAGAAACTCAACGGTTACTCTTTTAAAGATAGTTGTGTATGTTACAATGAGCAATATTTTGCATCTGTGTGCAACTGGAATCAAGTCCAAACATTTCTATCGCTTAAATAATCTTCAACATATATATGTATCCGTATTTTATATATCTGTACGTTTAAAGTTATGTATTAGTTTATATGTATATATTATATTTGAGAGTAGGTAGATTATGTATCTATTTGTATAGATTAGTATTTATTATGCCCATTAAATGTACGTTTGGTTTGGACACCACCTGAACCGTTTGTTTGTTTTTAGTATTAACTCTTTTGCTCTGAGGTTGCCTGGTAGAAATCGCTAGCGATAAGGCCGCCTACCTGTACCTACAACTTTTGTTCTGTAACTATTATTACTACAATAAATTATATTCTCTCTTCTCTCTATCAACATTATAATATTCTTCAAATAAATGTTATTACCCAAAGAAAGGGTATTATATTTTTGTTAACAGTACTGCACATAATGACACTTCACTGAGTACATATATTTGACAACTTGTGAAAAACAATAAAAATAGTGACATTGAAGTAAAAAAGTGATTGCACCTCATATAACATAAAAAATAAAAATAAAGTTCCTTTAAACACCAGTAGGCTACATAAAGTTAATCATTCTAGAAATATCACTTCGTAAATTTAAAAACATTTAAAAATTTCAAACTTCAAAGATTACTTGGTCGGAAAAAGAGCGTAAACGGATTGAATGCAAAGTGGTGATGATAAAAAGTGACACTCAGCTGAATTTTGTTGTGGATTCTTCTCAGAACAGTGCGCGAAGAAACCCTCCCAACTCTAGACTTGAAGTTAGAAATAATAAGAAAATAGTGATTGAAGAAAAAGTAAAATGTCCTGTGTAAGCCTACTCGAACAAAGATTTTCTTTTTTTAATTTATTTACATCAATCACAGTATGTCACTCATACGTACAGATGTGCAAAACAATGGGTATTGCTTAAAACTAAGTAACACTCCAAAAACATGATCGTTAACTTGCATTTAAAATAAAGGAAACTATTCGGACATATATTATAGATCAAATCAAATCAAATCATTTATTGCAGTACTGTTGGTAAATAGGTTGTTACATTTACAGTTCACACGCGCAACAAGTGGCCATACAATGGTGTGCAATAATATAAATATATTTTTATAATTACAATTTTCATGAGATATGCAATAAAGTTTGACGTCATAAACTGTTTTATAATTTAAAATTATAAAACACTTTATGACGAGACGAAAAAGAAAGTAAAATATAATATTTAACTTAATGTTCAGTAGAATATAGTTCTTTTTTTAATGTTTTACCAAAAAAAGGATGGCTGTTACAAAAGATGTCAAGATTATAGGAGACGAGGGAATATTTATTATAAAGTTGTGTCATATATATACCGTGTGAACACCGTATGTACAAAAAACATCTAAAATTATGCTGCTCCTAGTTTTAACTATTATATGAACACTTTTTAATTCGAAACTGAATAAACTAAACTATGTAGTTATTAAACTTAAACTCACGCCTATGCTTTATATAAAACAGACCTAGTGGTTATGCCTATGTCCGTTATGGACTTTGAAACTATCGAACCCTCGTACCCCACATCGGTTTCATTATTACAGCAATATAATGCGAAGACTATTCTAAACCAAGAAACTCTGTTACTCAGTTATTCACTCATTCTTCATGAGATCTGTAATAAGATAAAGGAATTAAGACTTTGACTTTAAAATTAGTAATGAGTCTCCTTTCGCAGTGACATAAAGTACAGTATTCCTAATATTCTAAAGGAATTTGAAACTATTCGTATAAAAAAAGGATGGCAGTTTATTAACGAGTTGACGGCCTCGCTGGCGAAGTGGTGCGAGTACTCGCTTTGCTAGTAGAGATCCCGGGTTCGATCCCCAGTAGGGCGAATTTAGAAAATTGAATTTTCTAATTTTTCACAGTCTGGACTGGTAGGAGGCTTCGTCCGCGGCTTATTACCACTTTACCAGCAAAGATGTACCGCCAAACAAAAAGATTTTGTGTTCCGGTACGATGCTGTGTAAAAACTATAAGAGGTATATCGCCATATGGGCATCGACTTAAAATGGGACCTACTCTCCTTGCTCGTAGGAGAGAGGGGTTTCAGTGCAAAGACCACACCAGGCTGCTCAAATGCGAATTGGCAGGCTACATAAACCCCCGAATTACCCTCGGAATATGCATATTTCCTCGTAATGTTTTTCTTCGTCGAAAAATAAAATTATGTATTACAAAGACTAAAGAAGCACTCAAGTTTTTTTTCATAAACAGAGAATTAGTTAGTCTACCGAGTTCAATTGTCATTAAAATATTAATTGTCGAATATTAATACAAATAATATTTTTCATTTTTTATTTTCTGAAAAATAGTAAATTAAATTATTAAATGACGAGTGGCAAATTAAAATGCTACATGTTATTTGTAAATATTAAAACTACATAACAATCAAACGAATTAGCATTAAAAAAGCTGCACATCTTCGTGACGCTAATCACGCGTTTCATCCGTAAAAATTTTACCCTCATGCGCCTAAAGCACTTCAAAAACTTATAACTTCCGTATTTACCGACTAGACATACATTTTAAACACGATGTTTATAGTATTTTGCAAAATAGATTAATAGCTAAATGGCATTCTCCTAAAGTTATATTACGTATTTGTTTTTCAGCGTCGATGTATAAAGATAAAAGTAAATAAGAGTTGACTTATAAAGAAAATCTGTGACGATTTCTAGGTAAAAGTCAAACTATCGACTCCGTGAAATTCGATTATCGTCGTAGGGACTTCGTGAACATCTTTATCGTTATTCTCTTTCCAACACTTGAAACAAAAACTGTAGACAGTGTTGGAACATTTTACTATTCATAGAACAGAATAAAAGTTTCAAACAGATATTCATTGCGTTCAACTTCCACCAGTACTTTCTATATAGTTTGCAACGAGTTTTTCGAGCTTCTGTCATTATTACCTGTTCCGAAAGTTTGTTCCCTACGATGAAATCGTAGCGATATCTATTCATTTTGCTTTTATTTTGTTGAACTTTTTTTCACACACTCATGCAAAGAACACCAGGCCGCCTGGCAAATATGAAATATCGAAATAAAGGTAATATGCATAGAAGGAAAGTTTAATGTGTGTTGATTTTCCAAACACGTTCAATTTTAATTATATAAACATTTGCCAAATAATGTGTGAAAAAGGGTTATGCAGTAATTCATTTAATCAGTCTGCGAGAAATTTTCCTTTTTAATCAACCACCCTTTTAAACCTTGCTAAGTTTAATTAAGGACCCCCCAAAGCTTTTACATTGGTAATAATTGTATACCATATTTCACAATCTGTTTGTGCTTATTAATTGCGAGGGAACTTTAAATGTTCCTAAAAACCTTTTAAAGCCTCCTCTTTGCCTCGTTAAAAGCTTTTTACGAAATACAGGAATACTTCATATTTCGTACCTCATATTTAAATCCACATTTTCGAGTTATATAAAACTTATAAGTGACATTATTATAAATGTATTATTTAATTATTGAAAAAAAAAACCTAACAAATATAAAATACTTTCTTATACCTTTTAACAATACTTAAGCTTTATATATAAACTCGCATAATTTCTGATTCATTTCTTTTTTACAAGTTTAACACAAAGATTTAAAAAAGGGATTTTTGATATAGGTGAAATATGTTATAGAAATAATAGAATTATTTATAATAGAAAGAATGAAAGGTAGAAGAATATAAAATATTTATATGTACCAGTATATATAAGTGAAATACCACTCACTCAGTCATTCAAGTCCAAAAATAAAGTCCGATTGACTTAAAATTCAACATAGTTACTCCTGCCGCAATATAGGCGGTCACTAAGAACGCGTTTCCCTATATTTGACTAAAAACTATCACTTTATGCAAAATCTTCTAAGCGATTAACCCGATTTACCTGAAATTCGGTATACATATTCCATTCGCGAAGCAGAAGAAACTGCCTCATTGGTCTAGTGGTACGTTCGACTACAGACATGAGGTCCTGGGTTCGAGTCCCGGGTCGGGCCAACCGATATTGAGTTTTATATTAAGATTTTCTTAATATTCGCCCGAAGTTGGGAAGTTGGCGGTGTGATCCACCCCCGTGCCTCGGAGAGCACGTTAAGCCGTCGGTCCTGCGCCTGATCTCTCTCCGGTCGTGTCGGATTCCCGTCACATCGGACTATGAGAGTGAAGGAATAGAGAGTGCACTTGTGTACCTGTGTGTGCCTGCCAATCCGCAGTGGAGCAGCGTGGTGGGTCTATGCTCTAAAAACCATCTCTCATATGAGGCTTGTGCCCAGAAGTAGAACGTTAATGGGCTGCTACTTACTTTACTTACTTATTCCATTCGCGACGTAGACTCTTACTAAGAACTGATTCCGTCATATTTCTACAGGATCGATAACTACGTGTTTAATACCACCACCAGCTAAAAGATATATATAGGAAGGAGGAGAGATAATAGTAGGAATTGAATATACATTGATATTTGTTTCCCGATTCTGACATTTTTAAGAATTGGGTAAGTGAAATACTCGTATAGAACTTGTTCCGTGGAGAATACGCTGCATGATATATGATCGCCGATTTAACGCTAAATAAATGTTCGCCTTTTTAGTGTTATTCAATATTGAATACAACGTTTTGCATTGATTTTCCATATTTAGTTATACCTGTCTCTTTAAATATTTGCAATTAAGTTATTGTAATTTGAGTCCCTTACCATCGACAAAATGATCTGATATTTGGTACATACACACCTTTCGGTCTGATGACAATACAATATATCCTGTATCATTGTAAATCGGCCATCTTAGCCGCCGCTACAAAATGGTGGATTGCATATTTTTCACAACTGCCAATTTTGATTATAAAATTTGGATATTAAATGAAAGAGCTTGACTAATGGCCGCCAAAAAAACGTTAGGTTACATCCTTTAAATGTTTACCCTTGTATATAGTCCCTATTGTAAATATCTTTGTACATTTAAGAAATGTAATAATCTTAAGTTGTAAAAAGCGTTTAGCGGTGTGTTGTGTTGTGCCAAATTCTTATTTTTTTTTTATTGGTGGTGGTAAATGACTATAATGTTTCAACTATTTGGAGATTATCAAAATATTGGTTTTAATCATAGAAACCGTACAATCTCCTACGTGCCTTCTCCAATTAACGTGATACTGGCGATACTGTGTGTGCCTTGTCACACCTGAAAACCTATTATTAAAAGAAGAAGAAGTTATGTTATTATTAAATGACAGAAAAAGGTAAGTAACAACCCATTGACCACTACTTGGCATAGGCCGCCTCACTCACAAGAGAATGAGTTTTTAGAGCATAGCATGATTTGCAGGCATAGCAGACCAGTGTATACGCTAACTTTAGTGCACTCACTATTTCTTCACTCTCATATTCCGATGTGACAGGAATCCAACTCGATCGGAGAAAGATCAAGCATAGGACCAACGGCTTAACGTGCTCTCCGAAGCACGGGGTGCGACACACCGCCAACTTCTCAACTTCGAGCAAACATTGTGAATAGAAATCTTTTGTCTGACCATGACCAACCCATGACCTCTTGTCTGTAGCCGAACATGCTAACAACTGGACCAATGGAGCAGTTCAGCTAGTACATATATATAAAACACAAAAAATATTTCTATATCCTTCAGTTAGTCTTTAAAATCAGACAACCGATGTAACCCAAACAGGTTTGATTAGAAGATCATTTTTTAGTGAAACCTATTTGCGGCACACCGGTTATACACACCTATGAAGCTAATTTTAGACCACTCCTCACTAAAATCTAATAAAATGACTACTTTTGCAATGCAAATGGCCACTAAGTACTGACTTCCACTGATTCTTATTAAATCTACACACCGTTACGTTTTTATTATTACATTTACAGACTTTAATAAGATTTCATACAATAGATAAAGTTTTTAGTGTGAAGAGCTCGATGCTCTCGCCAAGATGGTTACGGATAATTATATTAAAACTTTGAAAACACTGAATTAAGATTCATACGAATTGCTAAAGTTATAATAAAGAGAATTTAATTTAAATATTATCATTATATATGCTACTTACGTTTAGAGGGTTACATCTAGTAAGTATCTAGTAAGTAGCCACGACCGCTACCTCTCACTAATACAGACCTAAACTAGGTAGAAAATACAATGTCTTGCTAGGAATCGAAACTAGGACCTCTACTAGCAAAGCAAGAACTCATACTGCTACGCCATCGAAGCCGTCAATAATATAAGTGTCAAATCCACTCCCCTTAAAGAGTGGAGGCCTGTGCCCAGCAGTGGGACGTTATAGGCTGGGTCATTATCGTTACAATACTATTATGGGAAATAGATGAGTATACATCGCGAAATTTACATAATTTATTAAAATTGAAGATCGGTCATGATCATCGTGAGTCTATTTGCTTATATAATTATGTACAATATTTTTTAGACATAATCTATCGAACTACGAAGACGAAGTCGCGGGTTCAGCTAGTTATATATAAATACAAATATGTTTAAGTAAATTTTACCAAGTAAACCAATTATAAGAACTAACGAATTTCATTTTGATTTTTACAAGATTTTTACGTATATTTTGTACGTTGTAATAAACATTCATAGTTTTAAGTTACTTCTTAATACCTGGGCTGCTTCGTTTTTTGTTTTACAAGTGGCAAATATATGAAATAAAGGTGCATAAAGGTCCGCATGTAATGCATATGTGATATTTTAAACACAGGAAACTAGTTTGGAGTCAGATACTCACTCACCTCACGTGTGGCCAAATGAAAACTTTGTCGATATCAAAATTATGAAATATGTGAGTGTAAACTATATTATTTGTTATCTGCTTTTAAAATTACTATAAATTAAAAATTCTGTAAGCATACTCATACACTTTTCTATTGGTCAGTTGGAAGTAGTTTAAACGCCTGGAGTACTTACCATTAAAATTTCAAATCAGCACGCAAAAGAAGTCTCAATGTTAGAGAAACAATGGTTGATTATTTTAAGATAAATACTTTTATGTTTAGGTATAATGCGTAAAATACTATAGAGGTATACACGTAGTGTAATATAAACAGATCGCAATCAAGGAGGTGGGTACCTGCAAAAACAATTTATTCTCCCTCCGCAGGTATTACAGGATTTAATTAAAAAGCCCAACGCAGTGAGCACTCGCTAACGGGGAATCACAACACTCAGCGCTTGAGTATCCTTCAGACTAGAAAGGTTAGACTGCCGCGGGCCTAATCACCAGAGGGAGAATTAACTAAATCGCTATTTCAAATTCAAAGTAACCTTTAGGTTAACATAATATTACCAAATGTTGTCAAGAATAGATTAAAAAATACTAGATGACCCTCACAACTTCGTCTTTCGTCTTTTTATATATTCTTACCGCTTTCTATATATACTCGTATTTACTAGCAATGCCCCGCGGTTTCAGCCGCGTAAATACAGATCTCATGATAGTGGAAAGTATACTAAGTCGGACTATAGATGTATATTCGTTAACATAAAAGCTATACATATTTCACTTAGTTTTTAATTACTTCATTTCAATCATTAGATACACACTTACATTCATAATCTAATCAATATACACATTTTACTTTCTAGTTAATAGATATCTAACTAAAAGATTTTTATATCGGTGCAGTAATTTTTAACTTAATTATCGATTATGTGAGCATTAGCTTTCTTAATATTAGAGAAAAGATTTATTTCTGACACTTTATTGTAACAGAACTTCCCTATACACGACATTTGATACTACAGTTCGTGCATAGTTAAATTAAAAATAAAGTGCGTGCGTACAAAGTACACATGTCGGAAATGAATCTTCTTGGTTAAACTAATTTTTAAGTCTTGTTTATATTTATACAAATCTAAAACTTTAGAGTACCAAGACTTAGAGAGAAAAAGGAAAATATGATAGATAGATTATTATTATTTATAATAGGCTACGCATCTTTCGCTGATGCGCCTATATCAATTTTAGTTTATTCAATTGTGCTTTTTGCCATTTCTGTGCTCGTCCAGTCTATTCTTGAACTGATTTAGCGATCTCACACACTCTCAGGCAATTTGTTCCACTGGTGTACAACTCTATTATTGAGAAAGTGCTTAAATGGGTTTGATGATGCTCGCTTATACCCGAGTTTAAAATGACCTGTTAGCTTTGTTTTTTTTTCGAACTGTGTTTAGCTGTTAGCCCTACTGGCTTTTACAGCGTAACCGGGAGGAGGACGGGCTCTTATGGAGGCCGCCACATTTCGAGTGCGAGCCCTGAAAAGGGCTCGCTCTCCGGGGAAACGCCGCTCCAAGGGCGTCTCCTGCGAGACCGAGCCTCGGCTTGGAGCGACGTTATCGCTGAAACATCACCTGAAAAGGAAGAATCAGAAGCGCCCCCGGGAACGTGGGTGAAGTCCACGTCCGGGTGACGTCAAAAATGGGACCTCGACTCCGCCGGCGGAATCGCTGTGTAACTTTTGTGTGAGTGTCTGTCCCTACCTGGTATGGTAGATTGTCGATGGTAATCGTATCGTCGGGGTGTTAGCTTGGGTTGATACTTTTTATAAAATACTTCATCAAACCCTGACACGTTGTAGAAACCGCTCATGATTTTGTAAGATTCTATGAGATCGCCTCTTTCTCGCCTATTCTTAAGGGTGCTGAGTCCAAGTTTTGCAAGCCTTTGCTCATATGTAAAATTTTTCAATTCTCGTGGCATTTTAGTAGCTCGTCTCTGCACTTTTTCAAGCATTTTTATGTCTTTTATGAAGTATGGGCTCTAGACTTGGAATGCATACTCCAGATATATAAAATATTGTTTATTGTACACCACAAACATGACACAAGTAACACAGAAACAAAACTTAAAATAATAGTACAATTAGTACAACCTCATCACTTATTAGCGATTTCTACCAGGCAACCTTTACAGTAATTTCATGAATTTAATTGTCATTAAAATATTAAGTGTCGAAAATTAATACAAATAATTTACTCAAATCTCTAATGACGAATTAAAATTTATTTACGATAAAAATATCCCTTGTTTTTTATCAATATTAGAAATTATTTATTATTTTTGAATTTTAACTTTTGAAAAGAGAATTTATGAAATATTTTTTATGAAAAAATAGTACATTAAACTATTAAATGACGAGTGGCAAATTAAAATGCCAAATGCTATTTGTAAATATTAAAACTACCTAACCTTCAAACAAATTAGCATAAAAAACTCTGCACATCTTCCTGACGCTCATCTGTAAAAATTTTACCCTGACGCGCCTATAGAAGTTTCAGTTCAAATAGGTAAGAATCAGACTATTGTAGCCCTGCTGCTCGTGGAATATTTTTAAAATAACAACTATTAAAAAAGTAATTGGAATATAGTGATTCAATAAGCCTTATAATAATTTATGCCTAATAATAATTTATGCCTTATAATAATATACGTAAGCATACATGTTTTTTTAAGAATAATTTAAAACTCGAATGTAATTTGTTGTTTAAGTTTTTTGCGGAGGATCCAGTAGCATTTTACAGCGGAAGGCCTAAATACTGCGACTCAGTCTTTGACCAATGCAATTGTTATGGTCACACATATTTTGTACCATAGTTGATTGTGTTTCTAATAAACATTTTTTTTTAAAATTTGAAACACACAACAGATCTTATTAAATACTTTTAAATTACCCATGAAATATCCTTCATAATTTATTTTAGCATTAACTTTCTCCACAGGTATCAACTTCAAAAGAGTCCTATGAATTTTTTTCTAAATAATAAATATACTCTTTTATGCACAAACTGCGCCTCAAGGGTCAGGGGTGTGGAACTCGGCGAGGAAGAAAGCCTCACAATACCCAGTAGAACACTTTTCATCTACGAATGAGGCAGCTGGGGTTCAACATTCGCATTCGTCCCTGGTATCCCGGATGTGTCCGAGTTAGGATTAGCGGAGGCGGGAGGACGTAACCCACATTAAGTTCCCACTGCTAGACTGACGCCTCCTTTTAACAAGGTTAGTTATAAACTAACACTCACCACACTGCTTAGACCACTGAATTCCTTCATTCCCACTTCACTAAATCATCTAAACTATATGCAATTGACTTGAAATTTTACAAAGTGACTGCTATAATGTAGACAATAACTAAGTACGGATTTCCTTATGGATACGGATACCATAGGATCGGAAAAAATATAGCCAGTCCGATATAACTTGAGAAAGATTATCGACTGTAATATCAGATATAACTTGGGAAAGATCGGCTACATCGGCTGTAACAAAGGCTTTACGCGCTCGTCGAACTGAGAAAACCACTAAATTTAAGTTCATATAAAGTTTCTTAATACAACATTCTACCAACTTTGTTTTTACTTATTAGTTTTGGCTATAACAATTTGTCATTATCTCCTAATTGAGTTTTATCTACAGCGAACAATCTTATGATAAACAATGATAAAAAAGGGATATCCGATTGAATTTGCTGTGGGTTCTTCACAGAACCAGGTGCGATGGAACCCTTCCTTCCCTTACATTTTACAGGGATGGATCAAAAAGTAATAAGAACAATATACTCCTTGGTAAGAAAAAAATACGGAATTGTGATTTGGAGGCAAAATTAGGAGAGACTGCTCCGCCGTATTCCACTGTCGCAAGGTGGGCTTGTTAATTTCAAGTAGGGAGAACAAGCACAAGCGGAAGACGAACATTGTTGTGGCCGTACATCAACACCAGTCATCCAAAAAAATGTTACGAAAGTCGAGAAAATTGCATTGAGAGATCAAAGAGTTATCATCCAATACTTAATTCAAGAAACGCGCACTTCATATGGAAGTATTCAATCTATATACAACCAATCTTTGAATATGAGAAAAGTTCCAGCAAAGATGGGTACCGAGAATGTGAAACGACAGTCAGGAACGAAATTGACTTGACAATTCGAAGATATTGTTGGAGGAGTTTCAAGAAGATTCTGAAATTTTTTTGTTTCCTTTCGTAACAATGGACGAAACATGGGTCCATTATTTTGATCCCGAGACAACACAGCAATCTTCGCAATGGAAACGGCCATCAACGCCGACTCCGCAGAAGTTTTGTGCCATGGCTGATAAGGTTATGGCCGTAATATTTTGGAACTCGGAAGGGATATTGTTGATTGATTACCTGGAGCGTGGAACCACTACTACAGGTCAATATTATGCAGCTTTAATTCCCAAGTTGAGGAATGTCATCAAAGAGAAGAGAAGTAGGAAACTTGGGGCGTGCTGTTTTATCACGACAACGCACCCTGGCACAGGTCGGCAGTTGCGAGGGCTGCTATTCAGTAAGCTGGCTCCGAATTGCTTGACTATCCCCCTTATTCACCAGGATTTGGCGCCTAGCGATCTCATTCTCACTACTTTTTAATCTCCCCACGTAAATAGTTTTTTTAATCATAAACAGATCATTGGGAATATATTGTGGGTATAAATAATTATATTTCATCATTCAAAAATTCTTTAAAAGCTTTTTGATTTAATTTGAGTTGATATTAAAGTGCACAATTGCATGCGAAAGCAACTCTCTCACTCTGTACAGTTCTTTAATTCTCACAGTCTGATGGAACAGCGAATGCAACAGGAGCGGAGTGGAATTAGGCGCAGAATAGATGGCTTAACGTGCTCTCTAAGGCATGGAGAAATAACAAACCACCAGCTTCTCAAGTCCGGAAAAATACTACAAGTTTTCCTCTTCTGTTTATGAGTTTAGGTTATTCATGCTTACTTTTTATCAAATAGAACTTAGAAAATTCTACTGCGTACAATTCTGCAATTATATAAACTAGCTTTCACCTGTATATTAATTTAGTAACTAAAACTTAATAATTGTTAATAAATATTTTAAAAACTTGAGAAAGAACTCATTTACATCCTACCTATCTCATTATACAGTATTGTCTATAGAGCTTTTAAAGTTTTTGCATAAAATCTGTTTGCATAATTGTAATCGGGAAAATACGAGTCGCACTAACAAAAGGAACAAGAAAGTTCTATTTAAGCATTGAATTAAAAGTGCTGATTGAATATATTTACATGCAATGGACTCTTGTTGAAACCGCATTTCAACTAAGAACCTAAAGGTAAAAGAACATTTCAAATTAGCTTGCTCTCTGGATAACGCATAAATTATCCCATTTAAAAAACTATTAGAAAATAAGTCGATAATAATGTTAATAGCTATTTAGGTAACTACTTTTAATGTATTTATCGATTTATAATCTCATTATTTCTGCTTCCGTTAGCGTTTGATTTGCTTAGCATTTAGGTGTAAACCTCTCAAATTTTCACAATCCTAATTTCAATCAGTTAGTCTTTTATATAACTTCATATAGATAATAAAAAACTTTTGTCAAAATACCTATTAAGATACAATTTTAATATGTAATTAAGTGATTTGATTATGGAAAGTGGGCAGCTGTTGCTGCTTCATAACAAATACAAAAACAAACTCACCTGAAGCGTCTATTTCAACTTTGACGGGGTTTTGCCGAAGTTTTAATTACGAAGGGCCAATAAATTTGGCACCCCACGGGAGGTTAAACAGTGAGATTAAAGTAACTTAGACAAGAGATTACAATGTATATTTATGTTAGAAAACAACTCCCTGCGCTAGCTAAGGTCCTAGGTTGGATTCCTGCCGAGACATATTTAAGAAATTGCATATTAAAATAAAACTTCTTTACACGTAATTGAGTTAGTAAGCTGTTGAATGCGTGACAAGAGTATTAGAAAAAAGTGTAATCGGGCGTTGTAAACTGAAGTTGAGAAGAATATAAGTTCGTAGATATCTCTACGAACTTATCTTTCTATCCAAAGAGACTGAATGTACCCATACATACAGGAAATATAATAATAAAATTTAAATTTATTATTAATAAAATTTTATGTATGTGTATAACCATGTATACTCATTATACTAGCTGAACCCGCGATTTCGTCTGCGTGAAATGTTTTTTGGGTAGCATTTCCATTAATTTATGCAAATTGTTTTACAAATAAGAAAATAGTAAATAGAATACTTGGTAAAAGGAATATTCCTTATGGTTGCAGTGATATCGTGATGAGTCAATAGATACTTGGATATCTCTTATATATTATATATCTCTTATATATCTATAGTCTATATCTTATATATATATATGTCGGAGAATAAGAGAGAACGGAGACACATAAAACACAGGGGCGTAAGGTTCTCCGCCGACATCGTTATTAATTAGATCCATTATTTAATTTCTTATTCTGTGGGCGTTCATGGGTATTGTTGGTGCAATCAAACACTGTATTAATTAACTCGGTTTATAATGTTCAATCACTTAATGTTCCCGATATCAATTTACACAAACTCATTAACACTAATAGCTAGGAACGCGACAGTTTCAACAGTTGACTGTTCCGATCGAGCGCTACTCGACAACTGTCGAGTGACTCCCGCCGGACTGCCACCATTGACTCTGTCGACGCCGATAGATGGCGCCAGCGTTCCACAGATATCTGCCCTCCGACACGGCCATCCTGACCTGCACACGTCCCAGTGTGCTGGCTAATCTGAAACTAAACCTCCACGAGAATATCTTGTTCCGATCGGCCAATCCTGACCACACCTTCAACAAAAATCATTAAACTAATAGCTAGAGCTAAGCATTTTGTTATTGAACGTGAATCCTTATATCCTCCACGCTACTTACAAATTTAATTCCTAATTTTGGTAACAATATCTAAACCTACCACCTCACTTGTTAATGACGCATTTCGTTATAGAACCTGAACCTTCACAGCCTGCACCCGCACTACATACAAAATTAATTTCTATGGTTACAAAATCTAAACATACCGCCTCATCTTTCAATGGCCACCTCGCCTTTTAATGGCCACCTCGCCCTTTAATGGCCACCTCGCCTTATAATGGCCACCTCGCCATTCAATAGCTAACTCGCCATTCAACCACCACCTCCCCATTGCTTTGTCAAAACGTGATTTATCATAAGCCGCACGCTCCATAATATTCACGGATGCAATTCAAAAATCTCATCACTATCGTCTACCTCAATCTTTACTTCACTATACATTATTGACAAAGTTCTCGCGACTTTACCTATCAAAAGCTCTAAAGAGAAATCTTTCAACACTCAGATTATCGTACAATTTATAGCCAATTGAACTTCTTCTAAAGCATCTTGTCAACATTTTCTATCGCTAGTCTTTAGCACGGTAAGAATTTTATGAGAAACATAACGCGCTCTACTTGCCCATTAGCATGAGATGGAGCTGTCGCTATGAGATTCATATTGATATTCTTACGTGCTCAAAAACACCAAACTTTTTAATCGTCGTACTATATGCCTGATTAGCAATTATTCGGGTAAGGGCACTAAAAAGCGCCAAAAATCACCGTGTTTATACCAACTACTTTAGGAATCAATGTTTATCGTGAGGAAAATCGCCATTTAAAACAATCACTATTGACCTCTTATCGTTCCTTCCACTAAGTTTACCCGTCGCGTTTATATGCACTGAATGGCACAAGCCACCTTAGATAAAGGATGCAATTCGAATAGAACCTTTACAGAATGAGTCTTCGCAACTTTAAAAGTAACGCAGCTATCCAAATAATTTCTAAAGTATTGTGACACATCCAGGAATCAGTAAAAACCTAATAGCCTTTCGGTTATTTTCGTGCTTAGTCCATATGATACGCAATTACTTATTAGTCCGAACTCAACATCCATTTTTAATTTACAGCTATGTACACAACAGCTTAACAACGATCTAGCCTCTATTAAAGAATGGTCTAACGGGCTCATACTGAATTCACAAAAATGCACTTATTTATTTCTAGGAACAACAAAACAAGTTAACACAGTTCTACTAAATAAACAATCTATTATCGTTGGGGCCGTTAAATCAAGATTCCCAAACGGTTCGTAATCTGGGTCTTTTATTTGTCAGTGGTCTACGGTTTCAAGAACATGTTCAGCAAAAAGTAACTAAGTGCTATGCCGCTCTTAAAACATTACATAAGTTCAGGCCTTTTTTTTTTTAAACCTTGTAGTAAGAAAAATACTGGTCATTACATTTCTCACCATATTCCACCACCAATTAGGATGTCCAAGTCTGTCAGTTCAACCAATGGCTTTTACAAACCCCGAAATCCGAAACGAATTGGAAACTACTTAAACCATAATTTTTTCATTCCAATTATTATTCTGTAAATTTATTTAATTTTGTTTTTGTTACAATTATTTTTTTTGAAGGCACCAAGAAAATAAAACTACGAAAATCATTTACTACTGACCATTGTAGAGTACGTGGTAATCATGGCAAGATTGAAAGCAGGTTAGCATTTCGAGCTGTTATTAATTTGGTTTTTTTTTTTTTTTTTTTTTTTAAGATATAGAATGCGACCTATATTTTTTCCATGATTGATAACCATGCGTTTGGCTGCTATCACACCTGATGTTAAGTGTAGATACAGCCTAAGGTGGACCGCGCTTGCCTAAGAGGCGCCTATTCACTCTGACTTTGAAAATACCTGGATCGTAAGAGTCTGGGAAAACGGAAGCCGGCAAGGCTTTTCACTTCTTAGTGGTGCGGACTTGCGGGATGTCCACCATGTACGGATGCCAATTGTTTCTGTGTCTCGATGTATGTACGTCCTAGCGGCAGTATCAACTAACTAACATCCTGCAAGTCTTTTATAACTTTAGAAATTACTACATCGCGTTGCTGTACAGCTTGGAACCAGTTGGTACTTTCATTTGTCTGTCATGTCAATGCATTTTAACAGTGCACGTGACTCTACTGAACTTTGATCTGACGTTAGGGGGGTTTCGTTAAAAGAAATCAACGTGCCACATAAGTTCACCTCATTTGTACTTGACATTAAAACCTAATGACTTAAGAAAAGAGAGTTACAGTCTCAGAGGGCGGTAAAGACAAAAGATGCTCTAGTCTCCTGATATTTAATTAAATCTGACAAGATTCTACCTCGAAACCCAAGACCACCTCGAACCCCAAGAACTCTACCTTCATTATGAGCATTTCTCCATGTTCAAAGAGGAACCGAATTTAGTGAGGGCTTCCAGTACAGCATTAAATAGATCTAGGCCCGACTACATCGGAAGAATGAATCTAAATTTTATCAACATACACTATTACATAGTCATGAGGGAGACCATCTACCGCGTTCGTAATAGTTACTTTGAAACACTGAAATTGTACACCACAAACCAAATGTCATCGTCAGAAATTCGTGTTGACTTTCGTTTTTTTTTTTATGAAAGCAGTACTTTCTATGAACTCTTCACTAACGCGAGAAATGGGAAGAGAATTAAATAAAATGTCTTAGCACAATCTAGCTTAGTAAAGTAGTCGGCTCTATGACGCTGATAAGTATATCCAGTGATCAACGGAAGTGGGTAACGGTCGGGGTTACTGTTAAATGAATAGTCAAAACAAATGTGGTCTGAAAACAGTCATGCTTCTACACAAGTAAAGTAGGGCTAGCAAATTGAGAGAAGCGATGGTTGACAATATTCGCTCCTAAAAGGTCTTTTACGTGATCGTTAATAACGCTAAGTTCGCCTATCGACAACAACTTCTATTTTGTTTTTAACTTCTTAATTTTACTATTTTAATAAGTTCTTTAAAGAAACTGAATTATTTACAACACTATAAATTCATTTTAGTCATTTCTGCGGTCATTTATCCTTTTGATTAGAATAAGTCAAGTGGGTGCTGTCGGTTGTGGTCATAATTTGTTATCTGCTAGAACTGTTTCGAATACGCTCGACGAATACTTAAACATTGTCCCAACATCGCCTATCATATTATGAAAATCATTCGCAAAGCTAGCATCTCCCGCCTCAATGACACCTACAAGGTCTATTCTTTACGTAAACTGGTTTTGGAGGTATATGGTGTGCCTCCAGGAGGGACAGCAGAAGTAGTTGGATTATTAGCCATTAGATATGGTCTTCTCT
This sequence comes from Elymnias hypermnestra, assembly GCA_015832385.1. Taxonomy (NCBI): domain Eukaryota; kingdom Metazoa; phylum Arthropoda; class Insecta; order Lepidoptera; family Nymphalidae; genus Elymnias; species Elymnias hypermnestra. The sequence goes on from JACTOM010000023.1 coordinate 200,640, forward strand.
GTACGCTACGATTCGGATCTATCAACTCAAACTTTCAATTTGTCTGTATGTAAACGCGTCACAGGTAGGCCTGTGATAAATAAAATCAGAAAGCCCTAGATTTTCTAAACGTTTGCTAAAGTTTCGACTTATCCGATTTCCGCGTGCTACCGTTATTCACCTAATTTACATTAAGAATCTTCAAACCTCTATCGTAAACATGTTTATAGCTAAACCTGGATTTTAAATCTTGTAATCTATCTTGAAGTCACTTTGGAAATATTTATCGGACAAAACATATTAGACTTGAAGGTAGTAAGCGTTAATCACAATACGAGATACATGAGAATCTACTCTGTACAATGTAATCGTGTTTGACAAATAGTAGTCATAGCAACGATATTATTAAAACGATAGCCATTAAACTTGGCTTACAAATTTTCTTCACAAAATTCAGCGTCAAAATCGTAAGTAAAAAAAAAGAAATTATTTCACCCATATGTGACAACTCGCCACTTTTCGGCCGTTGCCTGCGCCGTCGTTCGCCCACGACATCGTTCGGGCGCTATCGACGTCGCCTAGGCGACCAGCGCCACCGTCGTAGACTTTCGGCATCGCTCGGCTATTGCCGCCGCTCGGTCCTCGTCGCGGCCGCTCGCCGCCGCTCGTCGCGCCGGACGCGGGCGCTCGCCGCCGCGCGTCGCGCCAACGCAACATGTCACAGGAATTTGACAAAAGTTAGTTTAGCACCACTAAAATCTAGTACATTGGATGACTCACCAGATCGTAGTAAACTCAAAACGCTAAACTCACACCATGTAACTCCCGTATGCCATCCAAGACAGTCACGTCGAAGCTTCACTCCAAGCGCCTTACTGGCGGCTAGCACAAAATGGCCGCCGCGTGTTGCATTTTCAGAAAATATAATTCAGCTGTAGCGAACTACGATTTCATGCCGGTATTTTTCTTGTCAAGGACCATGTTCGACCCTGGACCGGTAGATTGCTTTGTAGGTCTTCGATCAGTACTCACATGTTTTAATTCAGTTTTCCAAACATAGCACGCGTTTATACACATAGCACAAACGTATGTTTCGCCCTTTTTATCATTTCGCACCAACAGTGATCCCACTTTAGATGTCGGAGAATAAGAGAGAACGGAGAAACATAAAACACAGGGGCGTAGGGTTCTCCGCCGACATCGTTATTAATTAGATCCATTATTTAATTTCTTATTCTGTGGGCGTTCATGGGTATTGTTGGTGCAATCAAACACTGTATTAATTAACTCGGTTTATAATGTTCAATCACTTAATGTTCCCGATATCAATTTACACAAACTCATTAACACTAATAACTAGGAACGCGACAGTTTCAACAGTTGACTGTTCCGATCGAGCGCTACTCGACAACTGTCGAGTGACTCCCGCCGGACTGCCACCATTGACTCTGTCGACGCCGATAGATGACGCCAGCGTTCCACAGATATCTGCCCTCCGACATATATATATATATATATAAGATATAGACTAGCTGCCCCAGCAAACGTTGTTTTGCCAAATAATGACTGTTATCGCAATTAAAAAATAGGGGTGGGTGATAGAAAGGTGGAAATTTAGGTTTGTATGTATTTTTAATTCCATACCATAAACAAATGACAAAAAAAATTAAAACAATTTTTTTTTGAGGTGAACCATAACATTTATAGGGATGTTGTCCGATTCTCAACCCTAGCCGATATGCACGCTAAGATTCACGAAAATCGGTCGAGCTGTTTCCGGGAGTTCAACTTCTAAACCCGTGACACGAGAATTTTATATATTAGATATGTTTTGCTTCACTCATGTGGTCTAAGCCACACTTATTTGTTTTCTAATTTGTCTAGGATTGAATTAGACAACCAAGCAAATGATTCACAATCCGGTACGATGGTGTATAAAAACCATAAGAGGTAAATTACTCTTATGAGGTCAGTGCCCTCCCATCTTATACTGTCTCTTATAACGAGGTGAGATTACAGTCAGCTAGTGCCTGTCGGCAAAAAAACTTCAAGAATGGACATAAAATTTATTGGAAGTAAAAAAAAATCGTTATATTAAATAACGTATTGCTCAACGATAACCAAACAAAATGTATCAAGTTTACTCTGCCTATTCCTTGCCAAACTAAAACCATTGTTAAACTTAATAATAAAGAACTAGATCTTGTAGACAGTACCGTTTTCTTTTATTTATTTATTGGTAATCCAACCGCGTTTTAACAAATTGTTACATAGAATGCTTAATATACTTAGAATAAGGACAATTACGGATTACACAAATTACTATATAATATAATACAATATACGTTCTCAGGTATTACGTTAGATAATAAATTACAGCGGGGGCCCCCATATAAGTGGTCTATCGAACAGGCACAGCTCTGCGGTTTACGCCGTTAAAAGAACTCGTCGTCTGACAGATGTTGATACTGCCAGACTTGTATATTTCAGCTATTTTCACAGCATTATGTCATTCGGTATTCTGCTTTGGGGTAATGCTGCTGATATAGATGCATTATTGTACTGCAGAAAAGGGCCCTTCGTTTGATTTACAATATGGGTCCAAGAGATTCGCTAAGGCCCAAATTCAGAGCAGTTAACATTATGACAGTTCACTGCGTATATATATTAGAAAACTTGTTGTACGTACATAAAAATATTGACTCTTTTAATACAAATAGTGAATGTACTTCGTACAACTTAAGCAATAAAAATAATCTTGTTATAAATTCTAGTAGGCTGCATAAAATTAACAACTCATTTAAGGGTAAATGTATACGTTTCTATAATAAACTCCCACTAGACGTTCTACAGATATGATATTGTAATGATGATGGTAAATAAAAAATACAAAATACCCGACTGAGTTTGTTGTGGGCTCTTCTCAGCACTCTGCGCGAAGGAACCCTCGTAACTTTAGATTTTAAGTCGTTTTTTAAAACCATTAGAATTAGCGTGTGGTTAAAAATATATTTTACGATTCAAAAGTACTGTAATAGGCCTACTTAAATAAATAATAAATATTTTGATTTGATTTGATATATATAGACAAAGATCGAATATATTGATTAAAAAATTGAATGAAAATTGAACTAAATATTATAATCTATATATTATAATATATATATATATAGTAGATAGATCGTAGTGGCAAAGCATCATTTTTGCCAATTTAAACACAAGAAAATAGCAAGTATTCTGAACATTGCTGTGTATTTAACAAAAAATTAGTAAGCTTTGGATTCAGTGATACAATCAACTAAAGCAGCATACGGTATACTCGTACATCATATAACCGAAGGTTTCGAAAATCTTCCAGATGGCAATATAGTGTAACAAATCATGTTACGTTATCTATTAACTCCAAAGAAAGAAAACATGACTCTCAAAGCACTTTGTTTGTAACAACGCAACGTAAAATAAAGGTAAATTCTTATAACGTCTGTTTCGTATCATTAGATTTGTTTCTTTTTAGTCCAAAGAATTATTGAAATGAAATTTGATAATATATGTCTATGGTATTTAATATATATTTGTAATAATTACAAAGGTGATAGGTGATGTTATACGATTTGATGTATTAATGTATAAGTATTAATATATACAGTGATACAGTGATATGTATGATAGGAGACTTTCTGATGATTTTCAGTCAAACAAAAAGTTTTTCTGGAAATCAATACAATTTGCCCGAGGGAGATCTACTTCCTCGGAGCTTTGTAAAATCAGAAGTTTAGATGGAAGTTTAATAAAAGGAGAAGAATGGATATTGAAGAGATGGAAGGATCATTTTGAAAGTTTGTTTGAAAGAAATGAAGCAGAGGTAAATATGGCCTCTGCGGATAGCAATGAATGTAAGACAAGTGATAGCGAGATTAGTATGGATGACATCATGAAAGCGATAAAAGGTATGAAATCAGGTAAGGCTGCTGGGTATGACAGAGTGTCAGTCGAGATGCTGAAGGCTGGCCGCGGGATTGTGGTAGCTCAGCTGTACTGCCTTTTCAATATATGCTGGGAGAAAGGTCAAGTCCCAAGAGATTGGAGCAAGGCCGTAATTGTCCCTCTATATAAAGGAAAAGGGTCACAGCAGGAGTGCAAAAATTACCGCGGTATCAGCCTTCTTAGTGTCGTCGGCAAATTGTATGCAAAGATATTGATTGAAAGGGTGATTAATGAAACTGATGAGAAAATATGGGACGTGCAAGCGGGATTTAGAAGAGGAATGGGATGTACGGATCAGGTCTTTTCTTTACGGTGCATAACTGAAAAATGTTTGGCTAAACACCAAAAAGTTTATTGCGCGTTCGTAGATTTAGAAAAGGCCTATGATCGAGTGGTGAGGAATGAGCTGTGGTCAACGTTATCTACGTATGGGGTGAGCGGTTGTCTGATCCAAGCATTGAAGTCTCTCTATGAGGGTTCTAGTGCCTGTGTCAGAATAAACGGAGCGTACACGGAGTGGTTTCCTGTCGAAAGAGGTGTTCGACAGGGATGTGTTGCGTCACCATGGCTGTTCAACCTTTTCATGGATAAATGTTTGACAGATTTAAAAGAATGTATGTATGGGTTAAGAATGAATGAATTACTCATCAAATGTTTACTCTACGCTGATGATCAAGTAATACTTGCGTCATCCGCTAACGAGCTTCAGGAGATGCTAAATATTATGAATGAAGCTTTGAAAGGGAAAGGAATGAAAGTGAATGTAAACAAAACGAAAGTTATGCTTTTTGAACGAGATGAATCTATGATGAATGGCAATATTTTGATAGATGGGGAACAAGTGGAAGAGGTGAAAGAATTTGTATACTTGGGATCTAAATTTACAAAAGATGGAACATGTGAAAGTGATATCGAAAGGAGAGTGAATGCAGGGAATATGGTAAATGGTGCTCTGCATGCTTTTATGAATAGCCAGATGGTGTCTCAAAGGGCTAGACTGGCAGTGCATGCTGGAGTGTTGGTGCCAACACTTATGTATGGTAGTGAAAGTTGGGTATGGCAGAAGAATCACAAAAGTAAAATAAATGCGGTAGAGATGAGAGCGTTGAGAAGCATGAGTGGATTAAAACTGAGTGACAGAGTAAGAAATAGTGTGATAAGAGAACGTTGTGGTATAAAAGAAGACGTAGTGACTAAAATTGAGAAAGGTATGCTTAGATGGTTTGGGCATGTAGAGAGAATGAATGAAAGGAGACTGACAAAAAGGATTTATGAGTCAAGAGTGAATGCGAAAGTTGGAAGGGGAAGACCGAGGCGAACGTTCCTGGACCAAATCCAGGACATTTTAAATAACGGCCAGGTCAAGAGTACTCTAAACCGACGAACTTGTATGAAAGGTTTAATGAGATTGAAAGAAGCGAAGGAGATATGCAAGGATCGTGGCAAGTGGAAGGATGTTGTCTCTGCCTATCCCTATGGGAATGAGGCGTGATGCTATGTATGTATGTATGTATTAATATAAAAACTTCCTTAGGCGCTTGAGGGTAAAATTTTTACGGATGAAACGCGTGATTTTTTTTAAGTAAAGTGGAAAAGGTCCCCGACGTGGTGGTCGGAGACCTTTTCCAGAAGTATTTTCTTAATTTAGAAGTGAGATAAATCTAAGATTTACATCCAGTTCCAGTAATGTAGTTCTAATAATATAATTTCAATAATGTAATGGGTTTACTGTGTTGGGTTTTGTAGAGGTGCCGATTTCACAATATTTATCGAGTTTTAGCACAAAATTTCCGTATTATATCATATATCTATAATTTTAGTCGATTTTACCTGAGTATTTTTCGGTAATTTATAATTTCACTTATTCTAGAAATTCTGGTATGTCGTTTACATATATTTTTAATTGATATTTTATTGTGGTATTATACATTTATTATATGTAGGGAGATTGATGATTCTACATTTTTGACCATTTCTTTACATTTTTTTATGTTTCTCAATTTTACTAGTTATAAATTCTAGTAGATTGTTGTGTTTTACATTAAGTGTTATTCTCTTAAGGTATTAAACATTTACGTTATGTGAGGAGTTCAACAATTTTTTCACCCTTTGATTAGTTTTAACTTATTACAATTTTTCTAGTGAGACGCGTGATTAGAGTCACGAAGATATGCAGCGTTTTTTATGCTATTTCTTTTTCTAATTTACCACTCGCCATTAAAATACTATTTTTAAAATAAAAATATTTCATAAATTCTCTTTTCTAAATTTTAAATTAAAAAACAAAATTTAATTAATGATTTTTAATATAGACAAAAACACGTGGCGTTTTTATTTACAATTCGTCATTTAAGATTTCATTAAATTTTCTATATTAATTTTGGACGCCTAAAATTTTAAGGACAATTAAATTCATTAAATTCTTAACATATATTTCTTTTTTCCTACATTTAAGTCTCGAAAATATATAGTTTTAGATTTGTATAAATATAAACAAGACTTAAAAATTGGTTTACCAAAGTTTCACTTCTGACGTGTGTACTTTGTACGCACGCACTTTTTTTTATTCACCGCCCCTGAATTTTACATAGTCTGCTTTTTCTTAGGTATGTCTAGAATATAACACTTAAGACAGTTTTTTATTGCTTTTTTGTTCATTTTTAGGTGTACAGTAAAGAGTATATCTATATATATATATATATATATATATATATATATATATATATATATATATCCTTAAAAGCTCTATAGACTTCGTTTCTATAACTGTACGTCGCATTTCTAAACCTTCGTTGGATTAACTTGTCTTATAAATGCTTAAAACATAAAAAAATACTTTTCAATTTAGTAACATGAAAATAAATTAGTGACATTCTTTGTTGACGTTTTATACTAATTATTACGCGCGTTTGTAAGCCTTTGAAGCATTCGGTAAAGTCAACTTGGACGAATTGTAAATTGTTCGAAATGTTTATGTTACTATTCAAATTGTCACTTCAACTTTTAAAATATGAATTTCTGGTACGAACCTATCGTTATCATCGTATCTACGTAGGTAGATAAAGGTAAATATGTTTAGGGACTCATAATTTTTTTTTCTACGTAATTTTGACTCCGAAATCAATAGCTTTTTAAATTTTTTTAGCTTTTCTTTTTGCTATTATAATATTTAATTGTTGCGCATATTTAAAAAGTTAATATTATGTTACATATTTATAAATTTCCAAACCAGAACTTTAACGTTAATAAAATCGTAAATCCTATATAAATAGAATATTTTGATAATTTTTGTACCAAATTAAAATCACGTTTCAGAAATAGGCTTACAGTAAATCTATAATAAATAGTACGTATTGAAAGTTAATATTAGATCTCTACCCCCTATGAATCACACTCTTCGCACAAGTCACGTCCCTCTGGCGACCCAACCCTATATTTGTAATAGAAAATAGAAATAGAAAATGGTATAACAATACCCAATTTGCACGGCAGAGCCGAATTGTGTATTTTCTCAAGCGCAAGTAATATATAAAAGTAAATTTAAAGTCAATTCATATGACATCTAGCACAAAATTCTAAAACTTGACCTTTCAATCATAACAATTTTTTGAAAAAATGTTTTATTTCTGAATTATTATTTAAAAATGACTGTATTAACATTAGGTGTCATCGACTAAATAAAAAAAGTACTTTATAAATGATTGAAACTACTAATGGCAGTAGCTGAGAAATCATAAATTTATTAGAGCAGTAGGCTACCAACTATTTTGTTAAATATTATTAGAAACAAATGTGCAATAAAGTGTATTAATAAATACTAACGACCTGGCTAACGAAAACGAAACGAAATTGGCTGTCGTGTTCATAACGTTAGTTGCAAAAAAAAAATCTTGGTGAATCAAAAAATCAAATGCTCCTACTACTTTGTATTTTCTAATTAGTATAAGTTGGACTAGTGGGAGCCTTCAGCTGTGGCTAATAACAACCCTATTGCCAAATAAAAAAATGAGTCCCAATACGACGCTGCGTAGAAGAGATTAAGAAGTAAATTCTCTGTCCAGGTTTTTTATCATTGCCAGGTTAACGCCTGACTGTGACCACACCTGATGGTAAGTGATGATACAATTTAAGGCGAAAGCGGGCTTATGTGATAAGAGGCAACAAATCTCTTGCTTGGCGGTACGTTTTTACTCAGACAAATTAGGAAATACAATTTCCTATATTCGGCTGGCGCGGGATCGAACCAGGGACCTCTGTTAGAAATACGAATACTCGCACCACTGGTCCAGCGAGGCCGGTATCTCGTTAGCATCTTAGACTGGAACATTAAACTAAGCTTTAACCTAAACAATAAAAAATATCCCAACACTTTTACGCTATAAAGTTTATGCTTCAATACAGTAAAAAGGTCTCCCAAATATATCTCAACGCAAAATGGATCCTAAGTGACATCACAAATATTAAACAAAGACTGGAAATACATTTACCCTGAAATTCTTTTACCGAAATCCCTGTATCTTGTAGTTGAAAAAAATATGACTTTGATATTCAGATTTATGTTTCTTTGATCATTAATTTTGGTTGCTTTAGAAGGAAAACAATCTGAATATATTTTCATAAGAAAATAATAATGTAATGAAATGTCTAGATATAGGAGATATTTTATTTATCCGAGCAAGTAAATATTGCTACGACTGTCACATATTTAGATATTTTCGCCCTTCATGTTGAAAGTAATTTCTGAGATATCATCTGATCACGAAGCGAGATTGTTCTATAGCATACCCGGAATGATATCTTTATAAAGGACATCTATTGTGTGATGCATGAGGGTTCATTGAACTATTTTGCTACAAAATTTTATCAATAAATCTAGCTATTTTTCTATGATTTTGAATTGATGATCAAATCTGTAAATCCTATATATTTTCATATTTTCATAAGTTTTGAGTTGAATTAAACCAAACTGGGTTTACTTGAGTAAATCGGTAATTTCTAACCATTATTACTGAGAAGATAATGCTTTACTGTGATCTTTATGATATTTTTCCTTAAATGCTTAATAGACTCCGTTTATTATATCAGTACGTCGCATTTCTAAAACTTTTAGTATAGGATCCCGATATAGAACGACCTGCACCGACATGTTTATTTGATGAAACGTATTTTATATTTAATTTAACTTAAATTAAATTTTAGTCTAGGGTATGTTTAATTAATAATTTAAAAAAAATGTTTTTACCGTGTAGACAGGTCTAATTAGGTAAATATATACTAGCATTTTGAAACGGTCTAATTAATGAATTTTATTACGAACACGGTGGTATAGCTACAATCAGACTTCTTAAGCTAGCTAAGACCAGCAAATCCTTTATTGGCAATGGGATTAGCTTTTATAATAAAATCCCGAGCACAATAACGGGACTGCCAGATGCAAAATTTTGCATGGTTATTAAAAAAAATCCTTATACAGAAGGCTTACCACATTATAGGTGACTTAATTGATGACAAACGGATCTGGACTTAGCTGATGGTGGGATATAATAATGTAAACATTTTAATAATTGCAATGGTTTTTTGTTAATGAAACTGATGGGAAAATATGGGACGTGCAAGCGGGATTTAGAAGAGGAATGGGATGTATGGATCAGGTCTTTTCTTTACGGTGCATAACTGAAAAATGTTTGGCTAAACACATTTCATTTAATTTAATATTTATATCAAAGTGTATTTGCACCTAACATAGTAATAAGTTTGTAAACTAACAATTTGAGTCAAATGTTGCTCTTAATAAAGATTTATTATTATTATTATATTTAAAAAGTTTATTGCCCTTTCGTAGATCTAGAAAAGGCCTATGATCGAGTGGTGAGGAATGAGCTGTGGTCAACGTTATCTACGTATGGGGTGAGCGGTTGTCTGATCCAAGCATTGAAGTCTCTCTATGAGGGTTCTAGTGCCTGTGTCAGAATAAACGGAGCGTACACGGAGTGGTTTCCTGTCGAAAGAGGTGTTCGACAGGGATGTGTTGCGTCACCATGGCTGTTCAACCTTTTCATGGATAAATGTTTGACAGATTTAAAAGAAAGTATGTATGGGTTAAGAATGAATGAATTACTCATCAAATGTTTACTCTACGCTGATGATCAAGTAATACTTGCGTCATCCGCTAACGAGCTTCAGGAGATGCTAAATATTATGAATGAAGCTTTGAAAGGGAAAGGAATGAAAGTGAATGTAAACAAAACGAAAGTTATGCTTTTTGAACGAGATGAATCTATGATGAATGGCAATATTTTGATAGATGGGGAACAAGTGGAAGAGGTGAAAGAATTTGTATACTTGGGATCTAAATTTACAAAAGATGGAACATGTGAAAGTGATATCGAAAGGAGAGTGAATGCAGGGAATATGGTAAATGGTGCTCTGCATGCTTTTATGAATAGCCAGATGGTGTCTCAAAGGGCTAGACTGGCAGTGCATGCTGGAGTGTTGGTGCCAACACTTATGTATGGTAGTGAAAGTTGGGTATGGCAGAAGAATCACAAAAGTAAAATAAATGCGGTAGAGATGAGAGCGTTGAGAAGCATGAGTGGATTAAAACTGAGTGACAGAGTAAGAAATAGTGTGATAAGAGAACGTTGTGGTATAAAAGAAGACGTAGTGACTAAAATTGAGAAAGGTATGCTTAGATGGTTTGGGCATGTAGAGAGAATGAATGAAAGGAGACTGACAAAAAGGATTTATGAGTCAAGAGTGAATGCGAAAGTTGGAAGGGGAAGACCGAGGCGAACGTTCCTGGACCAAATCCAGGACATTTTAAATAACGGCCAGGTCAAGAGTACTCTAAACCGACGAACTTGTATGAAAGGTTTAATGAGATTGAAAGAAGCGAAGGAGATATGCAAGGATCGTGGCAAGTGGAAGGATGTTGTCTCCGCCTACCCCTATGGGAATGAGGCGTGATGCTATGTATGTATGTATGTATGTTTTTTGTTGTATATATGGATATAATTTATAATAATGGGTGTGTAAAAGTTTGACGTTCATAAGTGCTGCTTTGCAGCCTAAATTGAAATAGAAAATAGTAAATAAATTAATAGGGTTGGTTGCCTGCGAAAAATTAGTCCTGAATTCCGTTTGTCACATTTTGAAAAGTAAAACATTGCTGCGAGTGAATGTGTGTCATTGAGAGGCCCCACCCATCCATCCCATGCGATAGAAGAGGACTCAGCATAGCAGCTGTTTGAATTCCACTCATTTAAAGAAAGATAGTTTGGCCTCGCTGGCACAGTGGTGCAAGTACTCGCCTTGCTAGCAGAGGCCCCGAGTTCGATCCCCGGTAGTTGGGAGGCTTCGGCCGTGGCTAGTTACCACCCCACCAGCAAAGACGTACCGCCAAAACAAAGAGATTTGTGTTCCGGTAGGATGCTGTGTAGAAACCGTAAGAGATATATCGCCTCTTACTCAGATTAGCGCGTTTCCATCTTAGACTGTATCGTCACTTACTATCAGGTTAGATCATAGTCACGCGCTAAAATGTCAGCAATAAAAAAAAAAAACAAAAAGAGTGCGTATGCTACGTGTGAAAAATGAAAATGAAAAGTATATGCTGTGCATCATTTTTGAGTAGATAGTCGCTATATATCTATATTTATTGTCTATTGAAAAAACTGCGTTTTAAAGTTAGCTTTCTGTAAAAGAAACTTCAAATATAATTTTGTTGAACTATCCACTGCGTCAATGCAATTTGTAGGTTATGATACCATGTGCTAATCTAAATAAATTGTATAGCAAGTCTGTATTATAAAGGATATCTATTGTGTGATGCATTAGGGTTCATCGAACTATTATACTACATAGGGCAAGGTAAATAGCGTCACAGCAACACGGTCGGTTAACGAAGCGGTTAGGGCGCGGGGCAGCCAATATTTACTCTGTCAATCGAACCCTACACTTGCACATAAGTAGGTCTAAAGTACCCAGATCAATATTAATTTATCACTATGGGCGTAATTTCTAATATATTGAGCAACTCGCTACATATCCCCGCTTAACACAATACCATACATAGTCGCAAAACAATAACATACTCGTATAGGTTCTCAATACACTGTCTTCTTTAAGACTACCTTTATTCATACATGTCTACAAAAATGTGTTATATATATTTTTAAGTATGTAATTCCTTATATTTATTTATATGACGGATTTAAAAGAGGGGTGGGGGGACACACATATTTCATTATAAGAGAAGGAATATATTAGTGAAATTAGAGTATGACAGTAATTAAAAATACAATACAATTAGTAAATAATAAATTTATTATAGCAGTACTGATTATCACAAAGACAAGAGCCCGTACCCCGACGTGCCAGTCACTAAGAACTGCGTACAGAACCTGCGCTCTCGGCTCTTTTTATAGCACCCCTAATGCGGCCTCCTGCTCGGTCTCTTTACATTTGACCATCCACCCACTCCAGCAACAAGTACAAACGTCACTTCCGTCATATATATTTTAAGTAATATATTTTTGTATTTTTATTTATAACCAGCGCCTACCTTCTTTCTCCTTTCTTTGACGGTTTCTCTATTCGTTGGGTTGTCTGGAAGTGGTGATGGATCACTAAATAGCGATAAACCCGCCCGTTGTACACTAGCATTATTTTAAGTTAAGTCATTGTGTTATTAATTTTTTTGCAGTGTTTACTGAAGTATACTATCTATCTGTGTCTCATTCACAATCAAATTAATTATACATGCCTTATTCACAGCATCTGAAATCTGTGGAAGGAATTATGTTTCCACAAAAAATCTTACTTGCGTCAATAGAAATGTTATTTGTCCCACATATTTCCACCTGCTCCCTCGAATGTTTCGATTAACAAATGTCAAAGCAAACAATATACGCCATATTCAATATACGAATGAAGAAAGTTTATATGTCAGAGTATATACAACACACAATTTTAAACGAGTTTCGCTCACTGACTAGTTAAATTCGGAATATTTGTATGGTTCACGCAAATAAAAATGTCATACCCAAATTTTTTTTTGTGGTACATAGTGGTTGTCCTCTTGAAATATGCGTAAAATGTTTTTAGAAATAGCTGTGATATAAGTTGGACTTAACCAAAACTGTTTTTGGTTTTGTCATTTAATATTTGCAGGAGATGATAAGTAAACTAGCCAATTTAGACCAATTAAACATTTGAAGGGTTAGTATGGGCATTTTACACGATATATTCAGTTTTGAATTTGTTTATAGAAAATTTTAAGAAATCAAAAGCATTATTACATAAAAGGTAAAATGTTTGGGCATATGTAATGATGCCACTATCCCACAAAAAACTATTGACGTTTTTCCGGTTTTTTTTTTAGTGGAATCAACTTTCTGAACAAGAAGTTATAATTTGTTAATAAATGACAATACAAAAAGTTTTTTCAGGCTACTTTTATAAAGATGTTGATGTTGCAAGTAATTTCCCAAATTTGGCACGTCGGATATCGTCAGACCTAATACTAATATTTATTGTTATGTACAAGCACTTGTAGTACAAGCTTACAAATACCTTATTAAATGTTGGCTATAAACGATGCCATTGAACTATATGACGTTATAGGTAGGTAACGTAATTTCAATAAGGTTAAATCAGCACGATCGGTTAATAAAGCGTTCAGAGCATGTAGCAGTAACGTTGACTTAGTCAATCGATCTTAACATTTACTCAGTTGTAGGCGTATCGTATGCTTATTCAATTAAACCATTCCCGTTATATTGGATCTAATAGAAAGTTCTAGAAATAGGTATCAAGGAAAGAAACCCTATCAGTATTAATGACTGTTCAAATTATCATTTCGTATTCTAGCTGCTCTAGAATAATAGAATATACAGTGAAAATGAAAAGCAACGCGTATAAGCAGGCCATCACCATCATGTCATTTAATATTATTTAATCGTGAGAAAATATTCTCTAAAGGACTAACTTTCCTAGTAAGTAATTAGTTAGTATGTTAAGTATTATTTCAATCAATTTTAAATTTAGTGTACAAATATAACGAAGTATTTTTATAGAATCACAAAAGTAAAATAAATGCGGTAGAGATGAGAGCGTTGAGAAGCATGAGTGGATTAAAACTGAGTGACAGAGTAAGAAATAGTGTGATAAGAGAACGTTGTGGTATAAAAGAAGACGTAGTGACTAAAATTGAGAAAGGTATGCTTAGATGGTTTGGGCATGTAGAGAGAATGAATGAAAGGAGACTGACAAAAAGGATTTATGAGTCAAGAGTGAATGCGAAAGTTGGAAGGGGAAGACCGAGGCGAACGTTCCTGGACCAAATCCAGGACATTT
>JACTOM010000023.1:215807-257539 GCA_015832385.1 Elymnias hypermnestra
TTAGGTTTTTAAAGGTCGCTAGTGATTTTGCCTCCCGGATATAACGGGGCAACGCGTTCCATAATTTGGTCGCCTGGACAGCAAACGAATGTTCATAGAATTTGGTTCTATGAAGTGGCACTTTTATTATAAAATTCTGAGTCGACCGTAAGTCTTTGGAGTGCTTCCCAAGAAATTCAAATTTGTCCTTTAAATACACGGCGTAACGTGAGAGCCCGGTCGGGAATCGGGATTCAGTTAGATTTCCGCCGCGGTACGCGACTAATATAGGCAGCCGAAGGAAATGCACACGTGTGCTAACCTATTGGCTCTCAATTCGGCTTATTTTATTAATTGTGTGTAAAATTGTGAGTTGATACAATAATAAAACGATTGACAATATAACTATGCTCTTATTCTGAAGTTCCTGTAATTATAACGTCCACTATGAATACTGACAGCCAAGACCGCTATGAGGCCCCCGCTGACGCACTCTCTCTCTCTCTCTCTCTCTCTCCGTTAAATATTTAAAAAAACACGTATTAAGGACAACTTTTTACAGCAAACACGACTGAACCGATTTTAAGGATTAAAGATTTGTTATACACATACATTTGTTATATATAAAGAACGGATTTCCCCATATTCTCAAAGGATTGAGAATAACGTGGATAACAACGCGTAACACGTTGGAATAAAATTAAATATTTATTACATTCATTTTCATACAATACAATATTTTTGTTGCACCAAAGAGGATGACCATTGTCTTTATAAGAACTTCCAATTATTTTTCCATACTATATATTTCAGATAAATACGGTTGAATTTATTGTGAAAATACAACCTTTGTACAAGCTTTAACCATCTGCTTTTACAATACGACCTCTCAATGCGCTCTTATCAATTTGTTTTTGCATTTTCCTTATATTATTTCAACATTTTATACTACTATAGGTAGATACATTGTTATCACTCTATTGCTGTAACCTATTATAATACCTTCAAATTATATTTATTCTTAAATATGATATTCTGGCCGTTACCCATAGTATTTTAAAAGCTGTTTCCAATCCAGTGGAAATATGGGAAAGTTCGTTATTTACTGAATTCTCGCTATAATACTGGTACCCATACATATTCTTCTTGGACTCTTATAAAAAAATATTCCCCATGTTTTCACGGGTTTGGAGTATATAACCGAAAAACGATGACCTCCTGAAAGATATCTAAGACTTTCGCTGCGTAAACTCTTACTAAGAACAGGTTCTTCATATTTCTGCGGAATAGAAAAATGCGCGGGTACGATCGCGGGGAACAACTAGCTTTGCATAAATAGATACGTTATCGAAAACTTAGATCCCTCCCAGCGTCTTTGAGCGCCTACTCATTTGAACCTGCTTCAAAATTCATGAATTTCAAAGTTAAGATAACTGAGCATGGATATTATACGGATTAGAACGAGATTATCTGACACGAAACGGTTTGTAATTAGTTTTGGATTGCTATGAATACATTAAACGTCTTCAAAGCTTTACCTAACAATATTTATTGCATTTTAACATTCTTCATCTAATATAAAACTTTTTAATTGCGTACAATTCAATGCGATCTCATCTGATGGTATGTGATAATACAGTCCAAGACGATAAGGCACCTATCTGTTAAGGAGCCATCCGTTAACAACGTAGGGATTTAAAAGGGGTGGGGGGATTAAAAAATTTCGACATGCCCTTATCTTAGAGAAGAAGGAGATAAAATACATTCTTATGTAACATTTTATAAGTCGAAATTTAACAGTTCACATCTAGTTTCATTCCGGATGCCGAAAGATTAATTTGGTACCTTAAATGCATTTAGTTGTAACTGTTTTAATGTTAAAAAGATGTTATGGGAAAAAATTGAGCATAAATTTCCAGCTCTATCCTTATGTACTTTATGAATGGCATCTAAGAAATAAATAACGTTTTATGTCTCTACACAGTGGTGATAAGCTTTGTTTGAGAGCATAATGGGAAACCTCATACCCGCCTGAATTAAAAAAGAAAATATTGTCTTATATTTATCTTGTCTAGACGCGGATCTGGAATCCCTAGTAACATATAAACACTCTCTTTATACCGTCAGTGAATCTAATCCTTATCAATCTGTCAATTTTTATGCTTTACAAGCAACTGTCCACGATGTCATCCGCGTAATTTCCAATCCCGAAAACGTGGGGATTTGGAAAAAGATGTTCTAAGTGTCCGTCTACATTGGGAATGAACTCACTTTACTGTATTTGTAATAACAAAAGAATGACGTCTTGTTTTCTAAATTACATAATGAGTGAGTTTCGTGCTTTATTGCCATCTTTGTATTGGTATTCTAATGAAACTAGAGCTAAATCGATTCGATGGTTTTAAAATCTATAAAAGAAATGCGTAGAAACAATTCTTCTATTTTATATACAGTAACAGATTAGCTAGGTTTCATTCCAGTTAGAGAACGCTGATGTTAATCTTATCATGACTCATATCTATGCCTTCCGTTTTTTCTTTAACTTTACCTATTAATGAAATGGTAGCTAAAGTAATATAATACTTAAAGAATCTCGCCGAATACATCTAGATAATGGCTTCAATCGGTCTGAGCCCTGGAAGCCAGACGCCTCTTGTAGGCAAATACTAAGCACGCGATTTACTACTTAGCCGACGATTAAATAGAAAGAAAATACTGCAGTAATGTTTAAGAAAAACTTGAAGGGATGTCAATGACCCCTGGTAAAATTAAATACCCGATAATGCTCTTTATAAAATATTCCATTAGTGTTTAAAAGCTTTAAACATTTGATAGATTGTAATAAAACGTTTTACGACTTGACAGGTGTTTTATGTTAAGATACAATACCTCTATAATCTTTAATAATAACTTAGCTGATCTGATGAGCGTTGATCTGCCAAATGAAATATTAAGAAAATCGGGTGAAAGAAGAACTATCCTCGTGCTTAATATATATACAAAAAAGAAAAATCAGTCTAGCGGTTTCACATGAGTGCGACCACTAAAACTGAGATATTTATGTGTTAGATAATATATCAAGGATAAGTATTTACCAGAAATTGGTTATCTTTATGAATGCATGATCTCATTGACGTAATGATGTGAGACGTTATTTACTTATCTAGCAGAGTAACGGGGTCAATTCCTGGCTTTTGACCAGGTCTTACATAGATATATAACCATATCAGCTGAACAAGGCGTTTTTTTATTGCTGACAGGTTATGGCGTGACTGTAATATCACCTGATAGTAAATGATAACACATTCTAGGATGAAAGCGTGCTTACGTGGTAAAAGGAAATCTACTTCCGAATACACAGTGAGTAAGTAGCAGCCCATCAAAATCCTAATACTGGGCACAGGCCTCCTCAATCATACTAGTAAGTGTTATTAGAGCATTTACCCACCACGCGGCTCCACTGCGGGTTTGCAGGCATAGTACACAAAAGCAGTCTCAATTCTTTCACTCTCATAGTCAGATGTGACGGAAATCCAACACGACCGGAGAGAGATTAAACGCAAGACCGACGGCTTAACGTGCTCCTCTAGGCACGGGGGTGAACCACACCGCCAATTTCCCAACTTGACTAGATGTTGAGAAAATCTTAATAGAAAACTCAATATCCATATTCAAATTTGTCTGTTTAAAGTTTACACAGTATCGTAACAAAACCCGTTTTGTTTTAGTGGCACGTCTATATTGGTGAGGTGGTAACTAGCAACTCCCGATAGTCCAGATAAATTAGAAAACACAATTTCCTACAATTACCCTGTCGGTAATCAAACCACAGCCCTCTTGTCAGCTAAAGCAATAGCAGTATTGCTAGAGAAATATGGTAATATATTGGAAGAGGAACATTTATGGTTATAAACATTTACGCAAAGTACCTATTAATTCATATCATATAATACAATAATTTGTTCGCCAACTTTAAGGGAACTTTAAGAGAACTTGAAACGGTCTTTATATCAATATTAATCACTAAAGTTAAGCCCATTATGCTTAGCAAAGTCGAATTATCCGAAAATGTTCACCAGAAAGCTTTCAAAACTCCATCATACCAAATAATTTATAAAGGAGCTGCGAACTGTTAAAAACATTGAAATATTTTTGCACATTTACAAATTTATACGGATCCATATTAGCGGCAAACGCATACCAATATCTTGACAAGGCAAGCATGAACATTTAAAATTATCAAACAAATATGTGAACTCTTCTGTATAAATACCCTAACAACGCTTTTGTTATTACCGAAATAAAAATATAAAAATTAGTATTCGCACCGTATTAGATTTATCTTAATATTATACTATACGAAACTTCTTTGAAAAGTCTGCACGCTTGATATCGTAACGAAACCTTATTCAAATAAACTTTAACATAAAAAGAACCACCTTCAAAACAAACCAATTAATATGCTCTAAAAAATACTTGCGTATTCTATTTTAGATTTCTCCTAATTAAATGAAAAATATTAAACTACTTAAAAGTCTCTCAAATGCCATAAATAAATGTAGTTACAATTAGTTTTATATTCGCAGTCGGCGTCAGCCAAGGTAAGCGTGTCCCGCGTGTGGCAGTGCTCACCTATTACTATATATATAGTTACCTTATAAAATAATTGCTTTGTTATTAAAATTAAGACCGTTAGCTTCATTTTGAACAGGATACCTACTAATTTATGTTAACTTAGAAAACAATTGTAAAACTAGTATACAAAGGACAATTTATCCCTTAAGAGAGATCTCTTCCAGGAACTCTAAATTAATGACACAACTAACTCTATGTTTATTTAAAAGACACAAAAAGTGTTTCTACCTATTTCGTTTATACTTTGAAACCAACACACGTGCTCTAAACGCGTTTCGTAGAAAGGCAAAAATTTGAAAATGTTTTAGAATTTAATCTCAATCCAATAAATCAAAAGTTAAAATGCTTTACGTAGACACAAATTTATTTAAGTAACTCTAGCACTATGTATGACTTTTCCCATATTTCTACGCGATTGACTCCACGAGGAATAGCTAGTATATTATAGAGCCAATTTAGAGATAAGATAAATAAATTAAATGTATATTCTATTGTATAAACTTTTCTTTATTTGTGACACTTTAGCTCTTGATGGTTGGTGATAATACAGTCTAAGACCTCATTTACCTGGTCATAAGTAATTTCCTTCTTATCGTTTACATATGGATCCGATACATTGATTTATAAACATCTAGCTATTCTTGACTTGATAGTGACTACACTTAATGGTAAATGATAAGATTGAAACTTAGATAGATAGAGTATTATTTAATACCCCACAAACATAAAATAAGTAATATAGAAATAAAGTTAAGCGAATTATCGTTGGACGTCCTGAGCTGGTAAAAATGTAACTTTCCTCTGAACGGTTTTTAAACAGCAACGTACCAGAAAACAAATATTTACTTGGTAGTATGTCTTAACTGGTAGACTATTTACTATCACCGGCTGAAACCGTTACCAAATCTAAAATCGAACCTCTAGTCACCAGGACAATACTACAATACCAGTGAGCCTGGCAAATGTATCCTTAATCAATCTAAAATATAATACTCCTACTGTTTCAAAGTATTTATAATACCATTACTGATCTAATGAAACTGTCTCCAATATCAACAGTACTAAGCGAACATAGACTGTAACATTCTATTAACTAAACAATATGTTGTTATCGGTACTTCAAATGAAACTATTGTTCTATGAAACTAGAGCTAATTTATATGTACATTATAATAAGTGAGTATATGTAATAGTTAGTTATCTTTACATGTTATAAAACAAAATCTTCCGTCGCGTCTGCCCATCTTTTAGTAATAAACTCAAGGATTACTGAAAGGATTATCACAAATAAAAGGCGTGATTCTTTAGGAAATTTCAAGGATATTAAAAAAAATAAATCAGAGTCCTATGTAACCGAGTTCAAATAGCGATATTTTTTGATGGTGTCGGAATACTTAAGCTACCTGATTTGGGTATCTTATTAAATATAAATAAAATTTTAATATTAATATAAAAGTATATATTATTTATTACCTATTGAATTTTTGAATAATTTGTATATGTGAATGAATTGAAAAAGGTATGGCAGTTTGAGGAAATCTTTTATTTTCAGTTTTGTTTTTTATTTTTATTATAAAATATATGCCGTATTTGCTTATATTAAGTTTGAATAACAGCATTCCAAAGAGGCATCTTCGCCGCGAGTATGTCATTAATTTTAAACTTATTTAACTCTCCGCGCAACGCCCATTTAGTCACGTAGTTTAATATTCTAGGCTTACTTTCCATTATACTCAAAGTTATATACTTAGGAGCTTCTAATATGAAATATAATTTATAGTATTATCGGTATACTTTCAAGTGATAAATTAGATGGTCTTTCAAATCACTTATTATCAATATCAATATGGAGTGCTTAACTTTTGAACGTTGTGTAATTATCTAATATAAATTAGCACAAGCAAATTCATAAGGTTACTGTGCCACGCTCCATTGGTCTAATGGTTAGCATGTTCGACTACTGATTTGAGTCCCGGGATATTGCTGTTTCTTCTAAGATTTTCTCAATTTTTGCCCGAACTTGGCGATTTGCTCCACTTCCGTCACATCGGACTATGAGAGTAAGGGACCTTGTGTACTATACCTGCCAATCTACAGCAAAGCAGCGTGGTGAGTCTACGCTCTAAAAACCCTCTCTCACGTGAGTAAGAAGGCCTGTGTCTAGCAATGGGACATTAATAGGCTACTACTTACCTTTTTTACTGTGTGACGCATACAAGAACTCGCATTGCTAGCAGAGGTCCTAGGTGCGATCGGGCAAATTAAGGAAATAGTATTTTCTAATTTATCTGAACCTAGCCTGGTGGCAGGCTTTGCGCGTGGCTAATTACCACCTTACCTGCAAAGTCGTACCGCCAAGCAAAGAGAATTGTGTGTAGAAACCATAAGAGGTAGATTGCCTTTTACCGGATATGCGTGCTTCAATCTTAGACTGTATCATCGTTTACCAGCAGGTGTGATCACACTCAAGCGCTAACCTAACAGCAATAAAAAAGAGAGTATGGCCATATAGACTGCAGACTCCACTACTTATACCAATTAAGTTATACATATAACAAGTCCGCTGTTACAATATGATTCGTAACTATAAAAATCTAGCTCAAGTTGATGTTAAGACAACCTATTTACCATTTTGTAAATAGTATAAGATCGGCTAGAATAATTTTAGACGACCCGATTGAACCATTTTTGCATAATTAAGTAAAAAAAAAAACCATTTCATTCATATTTTAAATGGGAGTTATTGCAATTGTTGCTGCTTTGCAAAAAAAGCAGCAATGTATTATAACAATATAGTAGTAATAAAGGGATTAATTATTATAAATGGACTTTTCTGCAAGACTGTTCGCATTTAAAGCCATTTTCCACACCCAAGGGCGTGTCTATTGTCTTTAGATTACGGGTAATGCAACCCCCATAATGAAGGAACCGAGACGCTACCAAGGTATGGCAAAATAAAGTCTTGTATACATCTGCGAGATATTTTCACGCATATCGCACAGGTTGTTTATCTTCTCTTTTACCCTATCAAGTTATTTTATTTATCAGTACTTATAAAATTATTAACTTTACATAACTTACGTACTAAATGCAAAGCTCATTAGTTAGACAGTTAAATATTCATTCAATGTTCAATATATTTCTTAGATAATTTATTATGTATCTGGGGAAATAAAAATGTATATATGATTCGAAATTAAATAAAGAGGGTAACAAAAACCAATGTGACATAAAAATTAAAATGTAAATTGACCAGTTGAAAGAGAGAGAAAAAACGAAGAACTTGGCGACGGAAACTGGCTACTTTTGGATCGAAAATATTTAATTTAATAAGTTAATAAAATATATAAGCTAAGGCTTTCTTCAAGTTAAACTCTAAGAAAGATTGTGTAAAAATGAATTATTCTTATACTACAGTTATTACACATAATACTTAATATAACATATGAACTTAAATATAATAAATAGAATACCATGAGACAATATGTATTTTGCATTTTACTGCTGTTTCCGTAATGAATTAATATCGTTACAACGAGTTTAATTAATGATTGCATTTTCTTTTCTTTACCTTTCTTCTAACATTAAAATAATAAATTTCTTTAATAAACTCAGCAGTTACTATATTTAATATATAATTTATAAGTTTACATCGTCACATTAGGCATTCATTTACGACATGAACCAAATGCGAACATCTTTGTTGTTTAAATAATCTTTAACTCCTGATAACTGTCATGATAACAAAAATATGTTTCAATGAACCTAAAATTATGTATTTAACACTAACTGAAGCAATAATACGTCTGTTTTAACATGCCCTCATTCTCGTAATTTGATAGCACAGGTGAAAACGCCGCTTAAAAGAATATAAGAGTCACGACACGGTATTTTATGAGACCATCAAACGCTACCGTCAGTGTGCTTTCGGTTGGAAAATATGCAAAATTATATTGGCAGACTTCCATTAGTCAAAGATTAAAACTCGGTAAGTCAATGACCTAGCTTTTTACCCATGCCAACTGGGGTAGCAGTCAGAAAAAAATAAAAACTATGTATTAAAGTAACGAGGTAAAGTATTCAGGATTTCCGTAGCATTTCCTTTATTATTTTGTATCAAAAGAGATACGTTAAAAGATATTTATTTTGTGACATTGATGGTTTTAAATATTGAAATTTTAGAAACGTATGTTACAGAGTAGGCATTAAATATTGATTCAAATTTTTTTATGCTATCATGTTTTCATCTTTTTCTGTACTACTTGTTGATATTTTCTTATATAAAGAAATAAACTCACTGTAATTTACGAAATTATACACGTTAATATTAATTTAACAATCCCATAACATTTTCAGTCGACTTTACTCTAAAGATCATGTCATGATTTTACTACAAACTTCTAAAATGTTTCCTTTCGCTGCAATCTTTTTGTATTGCAAACAGGTTACCGTTTGACTGCGATCTCAGCTGATCATAAGTAAAGACACAGTCTAAGTTAGAAAAACCCTAACTTGGTAAGAGTTAATTTACCTTTAATGGTTTCTACACAGCGTCGACCGGAAACGTAAATATATTGCCTGGCAGTATGACTTTGCTGGTAGGGTAACTAAGCCACAGCCGAAACCTAGTCCAGACAAATAACATAATTCCCTAAAATTACCCACTAAAAAGTTCTACTGCTGGGCACAGGCTTTCTCGTACGTCTTTAGTAGTTTTTGGAATTACCTCAGACTCTGGGCTGTGTCCATATTAAAAGTTTGGCGAGTAAACTTAGTTCCACTACATTTGTATTAGAAAAATTAGACAATACACAAATGTTCTGTCGAGTTTCTTACCAGTTTCTTCTCAGCGGATTCAACTCTCCAAACCGGTGGTAGATTTGTTACAAACGGACAGACTACTGACGATGGACAAGTGCTTTTTGAGCCTATTCGAATAAAAAATATTTAGATTTTCTAACGATGTTTTTTTCCTTCACCGAAAAGTTCAATATTGGATTGGAAAGAACAATCAAACACGAGTTTCATTTTTAAAAAGAGAAAGTTAATTGTGCATGAAACCCGCGACTCCTCTAAACGATTTTTCACGTGTCTCAACACTAGGCCAACAGGGCTTTCAATCTTTCATCTAAGCGTATAAGATCTTAATTATCTAAAGTTCATTTTTTAAAGTTAAATTTTATATTGAGCGGTGTTATTCACGTTGTTACGTGAAATATTCGTTCAATGACCGCAGTGAAGTTAAAAGGTAATATTACTTAAGAAAGCTGGCAAGCCGTTCGAAATCCAATAGTCCAAGCAATCGTTGGTTCAAAAGCAATAAGCCTATAAAACCTACCGCAGTCGTTAAGTACACCGACTGAAATAAATCTCGGTGGCACCGTCGCTCCGTCCGCGGAATTCTTCCCATTAGATTTCATGGATTTCTCTCTTGTCCGCACATTAAATTATAACCGGAGGGAAAATGGTACGGAGGATTGAAATTTAATTTGAGATTGCGTTAGAAAATGAAATTCTTACAGGTATTGGGGCATTTATTTTAAAGAAATGCCTTTGATGTATACGTTGTTACCATCAGGTGAGATTAATAGTTAAGCTAACCTGCTTGCTGTAAAATATTTATATTATAATAATTACTTTTACAAGAATGTAAAGAATACAAAGGTTTATTTTCTTGAATTTAAATTTGGCTGACTATCGGACGACAGACAATCAATGACAACTGTCAAAGAGGATAACCTAGAAGCATACTATATACGCAATAAATTTATTTTAATATTAAAGAAACTAGTGTGTTAAATTAAATAAATACCTACCTGTTATATCCTGTATTTGTGATATTATAAACTTTGGACTTCGTCTGCGTCAAATGTTTTATGTTTAACAATTTCATTAATTAAATTGTTAAGGAAAATTGTTTTGCAGATAAGAAACATGACCTCTACTCGGCAAAAAGAATATTCCTATCAAATTTCAAGTCTCTATGCCTTACGGTTCCAGAGATATCGTGATGATTCTATAGTTAACACCCCCGCAACTCCCCTTGTGGGTAGAATGTTGTAAAATCCGTTCTTAGTCGACCTCTACTCGGCAAAAGGATGATTCCTACCAAATTTCAAGACTCTAGGCCTTATGGTTCCAGAGATATCGTGATGAGTCCATAGATACCTGGATATCTCTTCTGTATATATACATATGTATTGTTATGGCGTTATAAAGCGTTTATAAAACGTTAGAGTAAGACACGGCTTAGTTTATTTTGGTCCTATAATATAAGAAAGATATCTTATCGGATTCTAATCTTGCTTAAC
This sequence comes from Elymnias hypermnestra, assembly GCA_015832385.1. Lineage (NCBI taxonomy): Eukaryota > Metazoa > Arthropoda > Insecta > Lepidoptera > Nymphalidae > Elymnias > Elymnias hypermnestra. The sequence continues at coordinate 226,733 of JACTOM010000023.1, forward strand.
ATGAACATTATTTTCTTCATATTCAAAAATTATCTTTTATGAATTGTTAATTTTATGCAGCTTACTACAGATTGTAACAATATTTTTTTTATTTCTCATTTGATTTTAATTATTACATTATAGGCTTACTTATTAATACTTATTTTTATGAACATGACGTCTTCAAATATGTATGTACCACTTGTGTGTGTATTTTTTTATCAGCTGAGATTAGAATTTGACAACAATACGGGTTATAAACACACGATATATTTATTTATTTATGCATCACTTCATTTCTAAATTAAAAGTAAACATAAAAAATTTAAATTGCGTGCATACAAAGTACACATTTCATAACTGATACTTCTTTGGAAAACTAATTTTTAATTGTCTAAAACTTTAGATTTCCGAGACTGAGAGGTAAAAAAAAAGATATGTCAGGAATTTAATTGTCAATAAATAATTAAAAGTGTCCAAAATTAATACAAATAATTTATTGAAATCTCAAATGACGAATTGTAAATAAAAACGCCCAGTGTTTTTTGTCAATATTAGTTTAATAATAACTTTTGAATTTAAAATTTATAAAAGAGAATTTATGGAATATTTTTATTTTATGAAAAATAGTACATTAAATTATTAAATGACGAGTGGCAAACTAAAATGCCACATGTTATTTGTAAATATTAAAACTACCTAACCTTCAAAAGATAGCATAAAAACGCTGCACATATTCGTGACGCTAATCACGCGTTTCATCCATAAAAATTTTACCCTCATGTGCCTAAAGACACCTTATCCTTTAAGAGAGATCTTTTCTCAGGAATCTTTTTAAGTGTACTAAAACATAAATTTACACACACACAAAATACATACATAGATAGGTATATCCATAAATATATAATAAGGAATAAATATGTATATACAATATACACTAAAACTCATGAAAACGAGCGTTTATATGTTACGATTAATATTTGTTTTATACGATATACAGTCCTTGACGGATTACTTTAAGAACAGTTTTATTACGTGTCTGTACGGCGATCGATAGACATTTTTCACTGTACGATGCAATATATCCAAGTTAAAAGCTTTGTTTTATTTGGTTTCGTAATAAAATCGATAAAATTTTGTAGGTCACAAGTAGATGTACGCATTGTATTTTTCTTCGCAAAGGGATACTTGTATAATATAGTTGAACTTTTATTACACCACAGGTAATTCGTTATATATATTTAAACTAGCAATATTTTAAAAAATAATCGAAATCTTTGGAAAGACTTAGAAACGCTGTAAAGACAGATTCCGATAACCCGATCATAAAAGTTATTTGTAGTTAAAGTGTTGTAATAAAAGTGTTTGCGTGAGGGCTATTAAATTCTTTTAATAAATTACCATGTTGTAAGGCATATTCCCTTATGTGTATAAGGGAATATGCCTTACAATTTTTTAAAATCTATTAATTGTTTAAAATTTAAAAATTCTATTAAATCTTTTTCGTTAACGAGTATAAAAGGAAATCTAGCAATAATTAATATACCATTTCAGGTTAATAATATAATTTAAGGGAGTCATCAGTTTTTTTTTTCATAAATTGCTTTCTTAACATGACTAGAATTCGTTAGTAAAGTGATTTTTGAAAATTCGAAGTCGTTTTAAAGATATTGGCAGTTGGAGTCCGGGCCTATTGTATTAATACCTGGCCCTCCTTTTATTTATATATATACGTTTTTTTTAAAAGCCATGACTGACTCAAGAGCTGATCAATCCGCTTTAAAATAGTTTCAAGAAGAAGAGAATGGAATACTCTATGGAGCATGCATCGCCGATTGAGGGTAAGTTGAGACTTTCATAGTTTTAAACGGAAAACGGACTTGAAACTTTAAACGCGTTTCTCTCAATACTGTGTTTATCAAACGTTCCTCCATCGTATCTCAAAAACGGCTTGACCGAATGGCTTGTAATTTATAGGGCACACGCAAGACATGTAAATGCATGGAATGAATTATTATAAAACGAAATTTTCCAAAACTTCGATATTTTTTTATAGCACAAAACAAAAAAATAACTCAAAATTCGCAACTTTCATTTCAAATGTCTACCAAAAATCCAATTTTTTGTATATCTATTTGATAATAGTCCAATCCGTGCATTTAGACTTACAAATTATTTTTTTTATTTTGTTTCAGATAAGTCGGAATCGTGGAGGAAGTGATAGCTCATTTTATCGAAGTGCGGGTGCTCAGAAATTAACTCAAGTTCTACTCAATATTTAGCTTAAAATTTATTTTTACACTGTCGAAATAAATGATAATATACTTAAAGTTCTATTTACTGAGCGTAGAAAAAAATCCTAAAATATCCCTAAAAACAAGCCAACATGGGATGACCCCCTTAATTGTAGTCATTCAATTTAAAATAAGACATTCGCAAACTTAAATAAGTGTAATATAAAATATTTATACGAACACGACACATGTATACCAAATTCAACTAATAAATGTCTAATTTTCACTGGAGTATTTTCAATAAAATAATATATTTTCAAACATAATAAAACACAGGTGGATCAAAAAAAAATCTCCATAAGAACTGTTTACGAATACACCAGACGAAAAAATTTGCATCTAACAATTTCCTCTTCGGTTACTATTTTATCCAAAGCCAATTAGGAAAACAAATTCTAAAAAAATACAAACCTTTTCTGAAACACTCTGAAAAGCAATGAAAACAAGAAATACCTAAATAAAGCTCGGCAACCAGCGAAAAAACCATTTGGCATAACAAAAGAGTTTATTTATTCAGAGAAGCACTCAACAGTGGGTAATTTAATTATGAAACATCCTGCCTGAAATAAAACAAAGCGGCTAATAAGGACATTGTATTCAACGATTACCTATCCAATTCAATTTATTACAAGGACTCGATCATCCTTATAACTTACTAAGGGATAACAAGATTTCTTTTTCAATTCCTACAATTAGACAATTCTTTACCTATTTTTCTATACATATAGCTAAGTCTCCTTAATTGGGATTGTCTGGAAAGAATTGTTTTGAAGAGGAGACCGCCGTTTGTCCATCATTACCCTATAATTGAAGTCTACTTTTTATATTTTAAATATGATGTACAATAAAGTATAAATAAATGTATATAATAGCGTACCCGCTTAATTTTGTTTACGTATATTTAATTGTGTGTCATTGTAGAATAGAATGTGATAGCAGAGCTTAAGATATCTCCAATAAAAAATGCAGTATTTTATTATAAACGAAAACTTTCCTTTGTCCTAAGACAGATCGAAGCAGTATGAAAAATGTTTATCAAAAACGATTTAGTAAAAGGTAAGTAAGTAGTAGCCCATTAACGTCCCACCGCTGGGCACAGGCCCCCTCACTCATATGAGAGAAGGTTTTTAGAGCATAGCTGCTCCACGCTGCTCCACTGCGAATTGGCAGGCATAGTATACAAGTGTATTCCTTCACTCTCATGGTCCGTCGTGACGGCAATCCGACACGACCGGAGAGAGATCAAGCGCAGGACCGACGGCTTAACGTGCTCTCCGATTCACGGGGGTGGATCACACGGCCAAATTCTTCCCAATTTCGGGCAAATATTGAGAAAACCTTAATAGAAAACTCAATATGTATTTCGAATTGGCCCGACCTGCTACTCGAACCCAAGACCTCATGTCTGTAGTCAAACATGCTAACCACTAGACCGATGAGGCAGATTAAGTACTTTCAGGGATTTATTTTCAGCTGCTAGAAGGTTTAATGCTAATACTGGTTTTATTGAACAATAATTTGTTAATTTAATTAATTCACAATACCTTTATGAGAATCATTGAACAGCGCCATCAATATAAAAACTTTAAAGGTAAGATAAAAGGTTTCACTTGATGAAATGAGTTTAAGAAGTTCATAATTCTGATAGATGAAGGCTTGAATGTGACAACACCTGATGATGATATTGTCTAAGATGGTAGCATGCTAACCTGGTAAGAGGTAAATTACCTTTAGCAATTTCTAAATAGCATCGTACTGGAATCCAATTTTCATACTTGTCAGTGCGTCTTTTGTTTTAATTGGGAAGTAAAGTTTAATAACACGTACTGATTAACAAAATAGAGATCATTAAACCAATAAAGTATCCACTTCAAAAGAACTTACATAAAACAATACTATAATGAACGAGCTAATTTTATTTATTGTACAAAATCAATTGCATTATTAAACCAGATACCTAGGCACTCAATCTCTAAAACTTTTGACCTAAATTCAAATAATCTAACTACAATACTATATTAAAGAAACAGTCATTTCAATATCGTTTGCTCTAGCATATTTATATTGCTATACAAATTAGTTACAAGTATAGATTCGACAAATAACGAAGTCACTTTATAACTCAAATATTGGACGTATTTGAGTTGGCCTCGTTATTTATAGTTCGAATTTGCTTTACCTCATATTCAAAATATAACATGCAAGGCGGAACGAAGAACAAACACTTGCCTCTGTTTCAATGTTAACGATGTTGTCCGATTTGTATGTGCTATTTTCAGCCCCAAAAGCCCCCTCTTTAAGCCACCCTCTTAGCGTGATGGTTTGCTATCATAAATTGACAGGCACATGATAAGCACAGTCATTGCCAACATGATGTATGCATATTTTATGAATACTGTACATCAAACTATTTTAATTTTCAATGTACTGCATTTCTACATCCATTTCCCCAATAATTCTTTCAAATAAACCTACTATATATATCACGTGTAACAAACACGGAGTGTTTGTTAGCGAACTTCCTTTAAACGGTTTGACTGATTTATATTTATTTTTATGTTTATGTTTGATTGAGTGTCTTTTCAATCCATCATTGTGATTTTCAATGAAGAAAACCATAGTGAGGAAACCTGCATGCCACAACAGTTACTTTCATTATGTAAAGATCATTATTGATTTTAAACTAATATTGGGTCGGAAATACGTAATTGAATTTGCTATATCAAATTTTAAGTTTTCATAGATCACTATAAAGCATATTTTTTTAAAAAACACTCAATAATATTTTGTCAACCGATAACTTATGACATTTAATATGTATATCATAGTTACAGTAACAAACAACCACAAAATTATAAGCGAATGAAAGCCTATAAAATAATATTAAATGCAAATAATTTTTCAAAACAAATGGTACAATAAAAATAGAAATCAAATGTCTATTCTCTCGTTTCGTAATATTTATTCATTAAACTGTTTCGGTATGGATGGAATTGTAACAATGGACATAATAATAAAATACAAAAAAAGTAATACAAGTCATAAACAAACGATAAACTAAATTAACTTTCAAAGTCCCAACAAAAAACGCACTCGACAAACACAAACCGAAAGTAAATAAAACATTTCCATGCGGGTATTTACAAAAATTTAATTAGAGTCCACTGGCGGAATAGCTCCAAGCCTTAATTCTACACATTTCATGTGTTTCTTGTTCTGCTTAAGCGCATACACAAGACAAGACTGTCGGAAAAAAAGTAAGTTTTTTTTTGGAAATAGGATTAAGCCTGCTAGATATTTACTGAGATATACAACATGGATACTTCTTCTGAATCGTTTTCTTTATTAGTATAGTTCGTCTCTAAGAAACGTTGTCTGCCAGAAATGTGATTGAAGCTTCGCTCCATTATATTCACTTTTCACTTCTTTTAGGACAGAACGTGAGTCCATAAACATTTAATGTAAACTATGCACGGTCATTAGATCCTAGTCATAGATGTGACAAATGCATTTTACGTAGAACTTTAGATTAAAAATAAATTATTAATTAGTTTATAAGGCTAGATTATAATTTACTACATATGTAGATAAAGAAATCAACTGTAAAAGCTCATAATATAGATCCAAGTACCCATCCGTCCATCCATCTGGTGAAATTTATATTTTTAAAGCTATATTGTAACTACAAATAAAAAAATTCTATATTTGTCTGGCACCTTAATTGCAAGACTAAATTGTCTTACGTTTGGAAATACCTTTACCGCGCTTTGAAATCTCGCAATTTAAATGCCAAATATTTTAATACGTCGAAATGCTGCTCGTATAATTATATTCCTTAGGGAGACAATTTATATCTGAAATTTGGCGTAGTTTTCATTTTTTGGTGAATAATATAAAATATTAAAACTTTCTATGCGCGTGAAGTTTATGACTTTGCTAATGGACTTTATGCAATATACTATCCCTTGCCGCACCTCCACCGAACTGGGCTATAAAATTTAAATCCTAGACACCGTGTACATACCTACCCCTTACTTCTAAAAATAAATTATTTATCACACTGAAATGTGAAGTAGTTAGGTTAACACTAATAAAAGTATAATAGCACTTTTTTATATTATATTATAAAGAATAGCGGATTCCTGCAGAAATATTGTAAAGATAAACAAAAATATTGTTTTAGAATAACATAACATTAAGCTGTTGTCTTGTGTCCTTCTATTAATTCACTTACATATATAACTACTAGCTGGACCCGCGACTTCGTCTGCGTGGAATGTTTTTTTGGTAGCATTTTCGTTAATTTATTAAAATTTTTTTATAAATAAGAAACATACCCGCACTGCCCTTTGGCGGTGGAATTTCCTAAAATTTACTTTTGATAGGTTCCATTATATCAAAAAAAAATCCGACCTAGTTTTACATACCATAAAAGGTATACTTTGTAAATGTAAAATTAAATTGTTTTTAATGTAAAAACTTGTTTTTATTTTTAATTAACATCCCTTGCAGGTGGAATTTAGCAAACTCCATTCATAGCTGACCTCTACTCAGCAAAAGGAATACTCTTACCAAATTTCAAGTCTCTATGCCTTATGATATCGTGAGGAGTCAATAGACACCTGGATATCCCTTATATATATATAGACTTAAAAAATCTCTCAAAAAAGACATTATGTGTTATGTCTATATATATATTTATATTTATCAATGAGCTAATAATCCCTTATTATTAAAATAAATCATTATTTCTAAATTTAAATTACAAATTTCAAGATATTTTTGGTTGATTGCTTGACCGCGGTTATCTCCTAAACTACTGGTTGGAATTAGAAAACATTTTTAATACTAGATAGCCTATTTATCGAGAAGGCTTGAAGGCTTTAAAATATAACGTTACAACTAACAGGAGTGAAGGATCAACGAAAAATGTTGCAAAAACAGGTGAAACTTATTCCTTTTGAGGGCTTACGTTACGTGTACTATTACACTCAACCAATCACATATAAATGAATGGTTTCTGAATCTTCTTCTTCTTCTTCTATTTGGCTTTCAGGTGTCACAAGGCACACGCAATTTCGCCAGTGTCATGTATGGTTTATCTTATAAAGTTCTAAAATATATAATTTTAAAACCGACCCACTTTAGCCTTTTTCATGGTAATCAAATTTGTTCACTCTTTTATGTCGAATACAATGCACGAGTTAGCTAGTACAATATAAAGGCGAATGGGAAACGTTATACAAACATTATATCACGTAAAACGGACAGAAATACGAAATTCAATAAGTGCTCATGAAAAAAACAAAGCTTTTCACGTCCATCGTGTTGTTAAGGGAACATGTTCCTTTATAAACAGGGAATTGTATCTTACCCATGTCAATATCGACATGCGGGTCCACGTAACATCCGCGCGGACCAGGTGAGTAAATGCTCTTGCCGTGTATTTAAACAATACGTTCTTTCCTGAAGAAACCCAACGTAATTGAAAGCTGACAGGTTCAATGTAGAAGATAAAACAATGTATTTTACGGACTTTTATCGCGTGCATTGTTAAAATATTTGTATTTAAAATTTATTTTCAATTCTTTATACCCAAAATTTCGCGAAATTTTCGCACTACGTGGTTTCTTAAAAATATCATATTTCCTGATTATTTCGGGTTCCGATTGTTTCGCACATAATGGGAGGCGATGGTCTCCTTCTCTGAAAATGTTATGTCGCAGAAAGAAGCGGCGGAACGTTTCAGAGAGGTGGATGGAGGCGCTTCCGCTATGCGTAGGAGGTGGCCGGGGCGCAAATGGGGGGCCCATGATCGACCTCTGCCCCCTTAGGGTTGGCTCGTGAACAACAGGTAGGAGGCCTGTTGCCCGAATGCGAGGGAATACGGGTGACACGTCGGGTGCTTCGGGCATGCCATCCAAATGGAGAAGTTTTATCGGGGAGAGCCTTGTAAGGCACATCGTAGGCGGACGTATCCCGATCCGATGCTTTCCCCAGCGAAGGGAGAAGCACCATCAGGTTTTAGCCGATAAAAGTCCAGCATAACTTGCAACGCTTCTCCGTGGTGTTACTGGAGACCTGACGTAAAAAAAAATGTTTTACACATAATCATCAGATCGGGGATAAGCCTGTGGCGTTACTTTCACAAATTGTCGTACAGATAATGCGAGTGATGGCATTGTAAACGTATGCAAGTAGTACTTTGAAAAACAAGAGAAATATATCTTAAGAATGACTTCAGAACTGTGGACATGATGCAAAAGGCTGCAACATACATATACTTTAACACCTCAAAAAAAGTTGAAAGAACTAAGGAGTACATGCGTACCTACCGTAAATAAGAATGAGCAATGTGTTATAAAACCCATGACTACACTGTTAACCGTTAACACGTACCCAGAGTCGTAAGGGTTAAGTGTGATGTTAGACTTAACCCTTTTAGTTGGAAACAAAAGCCGTAAATACCGTTGTGCTTGCAACAAGCGGGAACTTGACGTTTTTCAAGCACCATGTGTAGGACGTTTCAACTTTTTGAAACAATTATGTTTGTCACTTGTAAGGCATTTTAAGTATACTTACATATGCCTAATTCGATATCACACCAACAGAATCTGTAAAATGCATTTGTAGGATACAAGATATATGTAAATTTTATGTTAAAAATTAGTCATTATAATAACTCAACGAACTTCCATCAAAATGATCTTGTGCTACTTTAGCATTTACGTAACATATGAGTCATTATTTTACACTTCTTGACGTAAGACTTACACCTAGATATGAGATAAAAATCGCTGAAGACATAATAACGTCAATAGATGACCTTACAATGAATCACGTATTCCTTCATTTTAAGGTTACGTGGTCACTGTTAATATACCTTTTTCTTCTCCAGAAAATGCATTTAAGAACCCCGATTGTTGGGAGGATAATGTGGCACTTAGGAGTCTAAAACCCAGCGGAACCCTCTTTCTTCGTCAGTGGGACATTCTTTCGCATTGCTCTCAGGTGCCTCGGATGAATTCAACTTGGAGTTCATGGAGGCAGAAGGACAAACGTCCGCCGCCTTGGAAACGAGGTTTATTTAAATTCTAGTTATTGTTCTGTAAAATTTTATCTAATATAACTAGCTGGCTAACTGGCAAGTAATGCCATTGAATACAGATGAGAAATATGACTGAATCCCAAAAAAACAACTTAAGTTTAAACAACATAAATTAACCGCCGTATGTGAGATAACCATGACTGCGTCAATGGTCAGTCTTCTTTGTCTCTAAGTGCCCAAACCATCTAAGCATACCTTTCTCAATTTTAGTCACTACACGTTCTTTTATGCCGCAACGTTCTCTTAATACACTATTTCTTACTTTGTCACTCAGTTTTAATCCACTCATATTTCTTAACGCTCTCATCTGTACCGCATTTATTTTACTTTTAAGCTTCGTCTGCTATACCCAACTTTCATTACTATACAGTGTTGACACCAACACTCCTGCATACATAGCCAGTCTGGCTCTTTGAGACACCACCTGGCTATTCATTTAAACATATTATACGCTTACTTTTAAGATATACTTACTCGTAGTATTAAAAGAAGATCACAATGAAAAACCTTCATTTGTATTGTTTTAAAGGGTACTCGTCAAAACATTTTTTATTGCAAAAGTTCCACCAAAATTAAAGCCGCAAGCTAACACGTGCCAAAAGCTATTTGAAGTTAGATCAAAAACATGTACTCGTCTGGTACGAACACACCGCAGGATTTCAATTATTTATCAAACGCCTGACTGCGGGCAAAGCCGCAGGAATCAATAACTCAGTACAGTTCGTATTGTTTACGAATGTTTCGGACAATGAAACAAGTTTAACATTAAACAAATACAAAATTAATGACCGCAAATTTACACTGCACTTCGTATATTTTTTATTTTATGTATGACAAAATGTATTTCTCACTGCTGACAGGCTAAAATGAGGGCTAACCTGGTAATTAGTATCTAAATAGCATCGCATGGAAATGCAATACTATTGCTTTGCGGAATGTCTTTAGTTTTTATAGTGGTAACTAGCCACGTCCTAACCTTAAAACCAATCTAAACTCAGACAAATTAGAAAATGTTATTACCTAAAATTGACCTGGTTTTCAACTAATCTTAACTTTGTAGTAATTGTAATAATCTGCAAAAAAACTAAAAGTAGTTTTCTAAATTAGATCACACAATAACTTTTCGATCTCTAACTACAAATGAAAATTCTTCTACGACAAAAACTTTTTATCATTTATCAGCCATGACTAGTCGGAAATTTGAGCGATTGTTTTTATTATCTACAGTATTTATAGGTGATATTGAACGTTCACGTTGATATTTCTCTAGTAAAGCAAATAGAAGGACACATACATAAACAGACAAATTTTTTTTTTTTTACCAGAAACTTAAATATAATTTTAAGCAAAATTACGTTGATTTGAAAATATGCGCATGTATGATATATAGTTATTAAATGCAAGCCAATGTTTACAAGAGGAAAACCCGCTGTGCAAATACAGGTAATGGACTCTAGAACAAATATTAATAACGTAGCAAACTTGCATTAAACAGCGGTACTATTTTGAACGATTGTGAATAAATTATATATTTATTTAATACTAGCTAGCGCCCGCGACATTCTTTTCATAAATACGATACTCCATTGTCATATATACCTACTTGTTCAGCTACAAACATACAAACTAATTTCACAGGAGAGCAATTTGAAAATTAAACAATAAGTTGAAATAAACAATGACTTAATAACATTCTGTTGACTTTTAAACTTATTAATATTATGTGAAGCGACAGCGTTATTTTCAAAGATTGATATTCAGTTTCTAATACAATCAAGTATCAGATAATAAAGTATATTCTGGAATTTGTTGTAAAAAAATGGATTAAACAGTTCAAAGTAGGTAAGGCAAAGATATGAAAATGTCGCGGACAGTTTGGCGAGAGAAACCTTGATGTAATACATAACATAGAAGATAATTATATAAGTAATTTAAATAGTAAAGATATGAGTGCAATGGGCGTAAGAAAATAATGGATAACACTTCGCTACCACTGATACAATTCCCAGTTGGGTTCCTAACTTATTTAGACCTAAACTCTAGGGTGGGCGGGAGTTCTTCTGCAAGACCGTATACTTGCTGAATGATGACCACGAGCGAAAAAAGGAATATGCCGTAGATACTGCCGCATACTGCCATAGGAGGCGGTAAATGTTTGTACTTCTCCTCGTGCTTCCGTGAATCCGCAGTGGGACTCATCCGGGATACCAGACAGGAATGCGCAAGTTGATCATCTAGTGTTTCGCTGGGGTTTAGTGGGTATTGCTTGGTCTCTTCCATCTTCTTGACCCATACTCTTGACCAGATATCGGTTGAATGCTTATAATTTGGCCTTTAACCAGCGAAGGCTTGTTTATAAAAAAAAAATACAGTCGGATATAATTGCGTGAGGAAATCATTCAGTTACTAGCGAAAAATCGTCTTAGACTGTATCATCATTTAGGTAAAAAATAAGCAGCTCATTCACGTCCCATTGCAGGGAACAGGTCACCTCATTCATATGAGAGAGCATAGACCCACCACTCTGTTCCACTTTGGGTTGGCAGGCATAGTACACAAATGCATTTTCTATTCCTTTACTCTCATAGTCCGATGAGATGGGAATCCGACTCATATTCCAATGTGATGGGAATCCGACACGACTGGAGAGAGATCAGGTGCAGGTGGATTACACCGCCAACTTCCCAACTTCGGGCTAATATTGAGAAAATCTTAATTGAAAACTCAAACCATTTATTTCATTGGCCCGACCCGGGACTCGAACCCAGAACCTCATGCTTGTGGCAGAACACGCGGCAGTATCATCATTTACCATCATCTGAAATCAGACAAACGCTATCCTGTTCGCTATAAAAAAAAGAACCACACAAAAAGGCTCTAAAAGAGCGTCCTTAGCAGCGTAATTGTACATGCTTACTCACTTGTGTTTACGATGAAGGCTTACGTTAAATAAGAACAATTAAACACAGTGACAATTCCAGTTGGAAGAAACGTGAATCGTGAAAACAGTCTTTATTGCCTTGATTTTCAAAACATGACTGATAACGATACTAAAAAACAACTTAAAATCGATAATAAAATATATTTTATTCGTCCATTTAAGTTCAAAGTCATTTCTAATTAACTTGAAATCGATACTTTTTTGCACACAAACAAAGGATATACAAAAACTTAGAATTATATACCAAAGCTACAATCTTACAAAGGCGGTCTTATTGCTACATGCATTCTGTTCCAGACTATATAAAGATAAACTTAAGGGGTATTTGAAATAAATACAATACCATATATTATTCAATATTAACATCAATACAGGTTTAAGTAAGAATGGATTTCAAGAATTATTCGACGATATTTGTCATGTTCTTTGGTATGTGTACTGTTTTTCATATTATTAAGTCTTGAATAAAAGAGGGTGGACATACATTAGAGGGAGTAAATTAGATTTGACCCCGACACCAAAGAGACGGGGTTTAGTTTCGCAATCTATGTGCCCGTTTAGGCAGTCCGCCCCTGCATTTTATTCATTTTATGTACTCCCTCAAAGCCAAAGTATTTCTTAACTCCACATAAAATGAAGTGAGATTCTTGTGTGTATATTATATCTTCTTATTCTTGTAATCCTGTGAAATTGCTTATTTAATGCCAGATTTCCTAAGTAGAAAATACAAAAGTAATTATAGAATATTGTCAAATGTCAATAACCCTTAAATATTTTTTTATTGTCGCTGGGAAATGCGTTTACGCAGGCCAAGTGAATTAAAAGCTCTACTCAGCAGTGTGGGACTCGCAGGACAATACCCACTAAAACCCAGCGGAACCCTCTACATCTAATGGGTGGGGGGCCAGAAGTTCGCCTACGCATTCGACTCAGATGGCTCCCCAGATGCTTCCTACATAAGGTTCAAGTAGGCTGGAACAGCTGGGCGTCCATACACCTATCGCTCCTAACCCTCCTCCGGCGGAGAGGGACATGAGCTACTCCCTCTCTCGCCTTCGAGCTTGTCTCCTTCTGTAAAATTACAGACTCACAGAACGAGGTGAAAGCCCTCCATGCTGTTTCGTTGCCGACCATGGCAACCTTAAATATACAACAAGTACTATAAAAAAGTAACACTCAATTAACCCCATCTGATTTCTTAAACTCCTTTTAAAGGCCTTGTAACCTTTTACGTGAGCTTTTAATAAATAGCGTTGTAAAATTTTTCACAAAATAAATTTAACTAACGAATATATGTTTTAAAACACTGTTTTATCATACACTTCGAGTTAAAAAATTGAACCCATATTAATGAATAAAAAATGAACTAATAGTAGAAATTGAAAAGTATAGCATTAGATCTGTAATAATTCAAAAATCTCCCATTTAGTTACTTTATTTATATGTATATGCAATATTCTATTCTAGACAAGTAACATAAAAATATAAATATATTAGCTTTATTATTAAATAAAAAAGTATTAATGGCTTATTTGCTATTATTAGAATTATTACATACCATATATTGCCATATATTTCAATTGCTACTATTAATTCCCTTATGTGTCCTGTTGAAATTTTAAATCTTTAATAAAAAAATTCATATGTTTTTATTGCTCATTCTCACACGTACTCATTATACACAAAAACTATTCTTTACCCTTTAAGTTTTTTTTACTATCGGAAAAAGTAACTAAAAAGTGTAACGTTTGAAATAACTGACCAAATAAGAAAATAATATTTTCTAAATTTGTCCTTCTAGGATTCGAAGCTGACACCTGGGCTAGTGAAGTCAGTACCATTAACGTGTTTATACTATCTATTAATATACTATCAAATAAGTATATGTATAATGAGACTGCCTTATTGGTCTAGTCTACTCCCCGGAGGAAGAAGAAATTCTTCCAATCGGGCGTGTGGAACTCGCTGAATAACCAGAATACCCACTAAAATCCAGGGTTTCCCTCGTCATCCTTGGATGGGATAACTAGTGAGTCTCATTTCGCATTAAAGTCTAGTGACCCGGATGGTGTCGACTATTACAGTCTACAGTTTCCTGAGAAGAATAGTGGAGCGCATCGTCGCCGCTTCAACCGATGGACGTCCACTACTGGACATAGGTCTCGCGAAATGATGCCCAGAAGGCCCAATCTTGCGCCGCCTGCCTCCAGCGGCTACCGGCGACCCTCTTCCTAGTGGAGCGCATACCTGCGCCTATTTCCACGCAGCCTCCATCGACGGAGAGAGAGGGCATCAGCAGCATTCTCCCTTTGCCTCTCTTTTGCCTCCTTCATGGAGATCACGGTCTCACAACACAAGACTAGCTGGTGATCATCACATCGACAATGCTCTCCAGTGAGAAGTCCCCTCCGGCCACCGACAATAAAACATGCCGCTGAGGTGCCCACGCCGGACACTCTACCAACGTATGGTGCACTGTATCTACAGTGGCACCCCGTTAGACATAACTACTGCTACATATTCGTATACAGCTCATGTTAAGCAATTGACTTATTTTAACTTTTGTTTTTATTTTTTGTAATATATTAGTTTTTAAGCTTTCTCTTGTGTTGGCAGCGCTTGCACGAGGTAGGAACTGAAAAGCAGCTTAGCTGAGTTCTACGCCCTTTCGCATGCATATTTTCTTATTTTATTTTGATGCATATATATACCAAATGTAAATCATGATATTTGAATAAAGTTTTTTTATTATTATATTGACGAATAAGTGGGCAGACAGTATGCTTAGTTCATCTGCGCATTCATACTGGCAAGGATGGCTGGAATTACGTTTCGTACTGAGAATTAGATGAATTACGACTTGGTATGGAAGATGTAATAATCAATTTTGGACACACCCGCCCCGGGACTCGAACCTCTTGTTTGTAGCCGAACAAGTCATCAGCCAGCACACTAATGAGACAATTGTATATGTGTACAAGTATATCCATTTTAATACCATAATTACATTAAGCTTAATGTTTCTTCTTGTCACTAAGCTCACTGCAAACATCGTGTTCGAGGCGTTAAAAATGTAATCCAGAATTATAAATGAAACGAGACATTAACAAAGTTTCAGACTAAAACGAGCCAAGAGCTTAGCGTTAGAAGTTAAACAGTCTATCACCTTGTACAAAGGGGATTTCATGCTCATTTAATTTCACGCTGAGAAATACCCACCGCCACCGCCCCCATTACCTTCTTCGATTACGCATCTTCCTTATAATAAGCCTTCATAATAATTACCCTTTCTGATAAATTTTCTTGTGAGTGAATTCATTTAGAAGTTGTATTTATATTTTACCACTCAAATTTTAATTTAGAGCTTTAATCCATATTTTATTCGTATTTAGTTTTAGTTAATCAGTTTCAACACTAGTTTTGTAATAAAGAATATCTATTAAATTTCTTTGGTTAATCAAAAATTTATCATTTCATTTCTGCTTTATTATAAGTTGGTGTACTTGAGATCTACGTAAATGTGATGTTCGTATTCATCAACAAGAAACTTACTAGCTGTTCCATTCTAATCAGTTGTTAGTAACCGTTTAAATTGCAAAAAGAGTCACTTTGCTAAAGCCCAATTCAATCGCGAATAGTCTTGAAGATCTAGTTTCAAAGTCTAGAACAGACACAGGTGGAAAGTTTTTGTGATTTCAGATATTTGTATTAAAGACTTTATTTGTACTTAGTTTTAACGCTGATTTTGTTAAACAGTATTTATTGTAATTATTTAATTAACATCTATGATCAAATACAGGAAATTCATATTAGAGCTGTCTAATACGTATTACATTACGTACTATTATTAAATTCCAGTATTTAAACAAAGAGCAAAACGGCTATGTTTTCTTAAATTTAACCTAATTTTTATTTGTATATAATAGTTTTTCTGATTTACATTTTTCAACATCCATTGGGAATTAATTAGTAGCCAATTAACATTCCATTGCTGGACGCAGGCTCGATCACTCATAGAAGAGATGGTATTAGAGCATACCAGCACTCATTGGGAATACCATAAAGGTTATATAAATAAAAATCATATTATATGTTGCAAGATTTCTTAGACGATAGAAACACGTGGGAGTAAAAGAATTGCTCTACTTCGAATGAAATTTAAATATATTAAACTAATCTTATATTGTTGTTATTATAGTGATGACGGTTACAAAAAAAAATATACAAATTACCCGACTGAGTTTGTAGTGGACTCTTCTCAGGACAGGGCGAAGGTACTTCGTAACTTTAGATTTTAAGTCGTTCTTTAGTAAGTATTAGAATTAGTGCGTGGAAGAAAAAAAAATATTTGACGATTCAACAATGTTGTAAAGGGCCTATTTGAATACATTTTGATTTGATTAGATTGTTTTTATTGCTGACAGTTTTCAGCGCTTGACTGTGATCTCACCTTATGGTAAGTGATGATATAGCCTAAGATGGAAGTGCGCTAATCTGGATAAGAGGCGATATACCTTTTACGGTTTCTACACAGCATCGTACCGGAACACAAATTTCTTTGTTTGGGCGGTACGTCTTTGCTGGTAGAGTGATAACTAGCCACGGCCGAAGCCTCCAATCAGACCAGACTTAGACAAATTAGAAAATACAATTTTCTAAATTCGCGCTACCGGGAATCGAACCTGGGGCCTCTGCTAGCAAGACGAGTACTCGCACCACTGCGCCAGCGAGGCCGTCAAATTTGATTCGAAAAAAATATTTGCAAAGTATCATTCGGTTCAAAATGAAGAGAAAACCTCATTTAAACAAGACCTAAATCTCGGAGTTGTAATTTAAAGGGAAGAGTAAAGGAAACGCTTATGTGTCAGTTTTCAATTATTTTGCGTATTCTCGCAGGAATCGTTGTTTGTGTATGCAAACTGTCCATTTATTTACCTGCTTTGGCCGCAGGCCTCGTGTCGATATTGACATGGGTGCGAAAGAATTCACTATTTTCAGCCTCGTAAAAACAACGTCCGACCAAAAAACGGTATATTTTTTATTGATACCCATTTGTTTTTCCGGCCATCAAGACCACTTGATGAAGTTTTTTATACCCTTACCGTGCCACCGTCAGATAAAGGTATAATGAATTCCTTGACGTATTATTTAGTTCCTACTTTGCACTCTCTTCTATATATCTATGTATTTTTTATAATTTTATACGTTGATTTAATATTTGTATGTATGTTTATGCCATTGCCTATAAATTTCGATATTCACTGCTTTTTAAACCAAAAGGTAGTCTGGAATAAATCGTTATTTAGCTATAAGATAGCCTTGTGTACTTGTGGCAATCAGGTATTAGTAAATTTTATATGTTAATTTGTTATTTGTTGATGTGCAATAAAGTATACTAACACACACACCGGCGTATTTAGCGGTACACAAAAAAAAGTCCATAGTTTAAAAATATGGTTTTATTTTAAAATCCACTTACTTCACTTCTTTTGTTATTTAAAGTTTCATTTGTTTTAATTAAAATAAGATCACATTAAGAACACATTTTGCGAATCGCCGTAGTTAAGGAATGGCGGAGACTATCCCAAGAGTCCATCGATAACATCATTCTCAGTATGCCTAGATGGGTAGAAACTTTAATAAGAGTACGTGGAGGAAATACGCAATATTAATCACCACTTTTATAATTTAATTAATTGTTATTTTAATATTAATTTTCACTTTTCCCGGTTACATAAAAAGTTCGAATGTACCATTTTTTTCAAATAGCTTTTACACGCAAAATGTGTTCTTAATGTGATCTCATTTTAATTAAAACAAATGAAACTTTATATAACAAAAGAGGTGTAGTAAGTAGATTTTAAAATAAAACCATATTTATTAAATCATGGACTTTTTGTTGTGTTCCGTTTAATATGCCGGTGTGTGTATATAGTTTTTCAGTCATTCACTCAAGAGGTAACTATATCAATGTATCATCACTTATTCAACAAGTGAGATAACAGTGAATATAAGTATAAGATGAATTTTAAATATTTTAAGAAAGTTAGAAATCTTTCATAAATTGTTATAAGTTGAAAATAATTGCCACATATCCTAATATATAATGAACCTGATTTGAAAAAGTAAAGAAAACAAATACCTTTTTAAAGAAGTGAAACAATTAACAAACCAAAAAACCTCAGTTTGTACATGAAAAACAACTGAGACAATATTAAAGTTCATTTAAACACCCGCCATTTGCACATAGCTTATAATTAAAACTCACAGGAATAAGGGGAACAGGCAATTACTAATGCTACACTCCGAAAATGAAAAATAAAGAAGTTTATACTGAAACACAGTGTTTAATTTTCACATAAATACTTGTGTAATTTTCTTAATTATGACAGATACTAAAAGGAGGTACATATTTTAAGGTGCCCTTGGGACATAATTATACTTAGTTACATAATCTATTTTTTTGAAGTGAAACTTCTTTAGAGTCATCGTGATTTTGAACCGGATGCAACGGAAAAAACGACAGGTAAGAGACACAAATACAAAAATGTGTAGGATGTAGTCGGCAAAGCATGAGACAGAAATTTACATACTATTTTATATCATCGGTCTCTCCTCTTTGCGCCATGCTTCGTAACATTCCCACTCCCGTCTTCTAAGCATATTCGCCTGTAATTCTGTGTTGTTGTTTATTAGATCAGGAGTAGCCAACTAAGAGTTGACGACCCTGGGCTGCAGTACACTTAATTCACAAAGTGGATTTATTCGGGGTCATTGTTTAATAGATCGGGGGTAGCCAACTAGCGGTTCGCAGGCCGCAGGTTGCGGGCCCCTGGCTAAATGTGCTCTTACATCAGAGTGGAATTATTGTGTCGTGCCAACTTGCGGCCCGCGGGTTGACGAAACCTGGGCAATACACTTACTTCATGAAGTAGATTTGTTCGGGGTGGTGGTTTAAATAGATTAAATATACATTTATAAATTAAATATATAAGTTTATAATTTGTTTTAATTTTCGACACTTTAAATATTTCAATGACAATTAACTTTATTAAATTCCTAACATATTTTCCTGTTTCCCTCCCTCTAAGTCTCGAAAATCTAAAGTTTTAAATTTGTATAAATATAAATACGACTTAAAAATTAGTTCGCCAAAGAAGTTTCACTTATGACATATGCACTTTAATTTTTTTTTATTGGGGCACTAAACTGCTAAATAAATTGTTTATTATTGCTGCCTACGTGAAGTGCCTACAGCATACTGTACCATAAAACTGCAGTAGAGGTTAAATTAAATTACAGAGATAGATAGATAAGTTATTTATTACACACACAACATTATAAAAATTACAGGTAAACTTTAATTAGTTTAAGAACCATAGTACGCAAAGGCGGTCCTATTGTTTAAGCAATCTCTTAACAGATAACCTTTGGATAAAGGAAATTGTACGTGAAAGAAAGCAGGCTGCGCGACAAAAAACAAGGAAATCAATTAGACATAATTATAAACTTAAAATAATCTAAAACCTAAACAAAAAGATTCAGGCGAATAATTTTAGATATATGTATATTAACTGATAGGTTTTCGCCTCAAGGTCCCTATTTGTATACGTGGAAAGTCGTTCTGAGTGAGCGTCTACGCTTTATGTCTCACAGTATATTTTCCCGAATTTTACCGATATTAGAAATCAAATTCTGTCCCGCGGTTTTCGAATTAAAATTGTTTTAACTAACTAACTTTGTTTTACACACTACAATATATAGATTGTATGATAAAAATTTAGTTCGACGGCTTCGCTGGGGCAGTGGTGCGAGTACTCGCCTTGCTAGCAGAGACCCCGGGTTCGATCACCGTTAGGGCGAATTTAGAAAATTGTATTTTCTAATTTGTCTGAGTCTGGTCTGGAGGGAGGATTCGGCCATGGCTAGTTGCCGCCCTACCAGCAAAGACGTACCGCCAAAACGAAGAGATTTGTGTTGTGTTGTGTTGTGTTGGAGTGTATCATCACTTACTATCAGGTGAGATCACAGTCAAGCGCGAAACTGTCAGCAATAAAAAAAATATTTACTTGACGTTATCAATTGAAGTCCTTGGAAACTAGTTTCATTACAATGCTAATAGATCGCTTATTGTTAACGTAATTAAAATTCGTTTTCCCCCGATATTAAAGGTATCGGAATATTCTTTAGTTTTCATTAAATTTACACTAAGCAAAGCTTACAATCTACCGATTATGATCTACTAATCTAAGCTTATTTTTATTATTTAATCATGAAATCGAAATTGATACAATTTTGAATAGGAACAGTTTATTGCTCGTTAGGTAGAAACGTGACACAGTCACAGTCATTTTGTTAAAACTTACTTCGAGCAATATATCTTTCAATATAAAGTTGAATCAACGTTATATAGAAATATATCCAACTTTGAACAAAGCTCACGTAACAACTTCGTTACCGCAGAGTAGGATACATAGAAAACTCGTCGAGAATGCCTGTACCTACTTCAAATTTCAAGAATGAGTGTTAAATATTACCCGCACTCGCAACCATTACTTACTTCTAACAGCTTATTCATCACATCAAGAAAAACACCTTTGTTATGGATAATTGAATGCATTGCTTGAATTTATGT
Source organism: Elymnias hypermnestra (assembly GCA_015832385.1). Taxonomy (NCBI): domain Eukaryota; kingdom Metazoa; phylum Arthropoda; class Insecta; order Lepidoptera; family Nymphalidae; genus Elymnias; species Elymnias hypermnestra. The sequence continues at coordinate 247,690 of JACTOM010000023.1, forward strand.
CATTTTAATGCTTTTTGAAGTGAAACTTCTTTGGGCGCATGAGGGTAAAATTTTTACGGCTGAAACGCATGATTAGCTTCACGTAGATGTGCAGCCTTTTTTATGGTAATACTTTTGAAGGTTAGGTAGTTCTAATGTTTACAAATAGCATGTGGCATTTTAATTTGCTCGTCATACTCGTCATTTCATAATTTAATATACTATTTTTCATAAAATAGAAAACTTCATAAATTTTCTTTTATAAATTTTAAATTTAAATAATATTTTCTAATATTGACAAAAAAAACATGTGGCATTTTTATTTACATTTTGTCATTTGAGATTTCAATTGTACTAATTTTCGACACTTTTAATATCTTAATGACAATTAAATTCATTAATTTCCTAACATATCTTCTTTTCCCCTCCCTCCAAGTATTGGAGATCTAAAGTTTTAGATAAATATAAACAAGACTTAAAAATAAGTTTGTCAAGAACTTTCACTTCTGACATGTGTACTTTTGTACGTACGCACTTCTAGCTTTTTTAAGTCGAATTTGTAATGGCACGATAGGGAAAAATTTCTATACGCATTACTCGAGGTTCTAATGTATGAATATGTAGTAAGTACAAGTAGTAAGTAACTAGCCTCATTGGTCAGAGGTCAGCTCATTCGGACATGAGTTACTGGGTTCGAGTATCGTGGTGGTCTTATTCGAAATTATGCCCAAAATTGGGAAGTTGTCGGTGTGTTTCACTCCGTGCCTTTAAGAGCACGTTATGCCGTTAGTCCTGCACCTATTCTCACTCCAAGCGAGCCAGAATTCCGTCCTATTGGACTATGAGAGTGAAGGAGAGAGAGCGCAAATGGTAACCTCTGCATAAGAATGGCTACCACTTCGGTCACAGGACAGTCGTTTTTATATATTTGATACTATTTTAAAAGTTTGTATAAGCATGTTAAAGCTATTTGCTACGTCATACATAATAGAAAAAAAGAAATACTTATCAAAACAAATAATATATTAAAACTCAGTTATTAAGCTAAGCCTTGAAAAAAACAAGCTCTAAATGATAGGTTTACATTAATTCTAATTTACATTATGTCATTGTCTTACATTATATCTAAAATAAATTAAACTAAATATATTAAACTGTTATAATTATTTATTCTTGTAAAATTGCATCTAACGAATAGTTCCTCTTAAAAAAATCCGATACCACTCCATTCACTCTCTCCACGTACAAGGATTGATTTTGTGTTTCATACGAACAAGGCTCTTCGGAATGATATTTCATTTCAGTCATTTTTAATGCCTCTTCACCTTCCGCTGTTATAATCTTCATAGATATCAATGCTTCTATTAAACCTAATACAGAATAATTTGTTAAATGACTTAAAAATATGTTTTTTGGATAAACATCTTCTACATTCAAACCGCATTGCCTTAGTACAGCTGTTAATGTTCCATAATATATATTAATGATTTGGTTATAATGTTTAGATAAAAATTCTTCATCCGTTGTCATATATAAATAGTACGATATGTCTGTAACTGGTGATGCAAACCGCACTAGTTGATAATCAACAAATAAAATATCCACTGGTCTTTTTCCCTGCAATTAAGCGACATTAAATGTTATATAACTAGTTCTTTTATATAGAAATTTAAAACAAATAGCAAATAGTCCGCCTTAATTTATCTACTTCTTTCCAAGCTGCAATTCCCCTAGGGTTTCTTTTGGGTAATAAATTAGTCGAAGTTTCATACCAACTTTCGCCCTGTATTTACGGAATAACTGTTAAGATCTTTGCTTTTATGTCACCTACATCACATAAAGAACAACTATGCAAATTACTTTATTCTTCGTGAGCCATTGATTTTAGTTGTTTACTAACTTTCAGGAAGTGTTAGGTGTTCAACGAACAATAATATAAAAGAATTTGCAAATAATAGTAAGCTAGAAAAAGACTGTAAAAATATTTCACGATAATCGTAACTTCCATGAGATAAAGTTTCGTTCACTGACTCGCTTTTTACCACCGCGATGTAAATATTTTTATTTGTGTTCTGCATGACAGAGCCATAATTTAAAATACTGTCAACTTGCGCTTGATATGCTTACTCGTATCTCGTATATTAAATGTTTAATTTAGCGTAATATTCAGTACACTTACCTGATATTTAAACAATATATTATTATTCCAACAATCTCCATGACAAATTGTACTATAATTGGGTACTGGAGCAGAACATTTACTTAGCAAAGCTAATATATTCGGCGTTATACCTTCAAGCTTCGCTTTCGTTGTTGGATTTGAAACGACTTTAATTGAAGATTTGAAATAACTTATTAAACATTTAGGTATAATATCTATATCACCATATTGAATATCTTTCGCACATAATGCTCTTATTTTTTCAAAATCATCTGGATATAGTTTTTGAAAAGCAAATGATAACGCATGTAATTTGGCTAAATTTTTAACGACTAAACTTGTATGATTAAAATCCATTGTGTGAAACCTGTCTAAAAATCTGAATTCATTTGTCATATACATAACAATTGTTTCTTTATCGTGTTCAATACTTGCAATCAAACAATTTGGCAATTTCATTTTTAGGCCTTCAATTATTTCACATTTTCTTTGAAGGTCAATTAACTTTGGCACAATTTTCTGATAAAATATATATTCTCTTTGATAAGACGCCCGAAAGCACACGCGATCGGTTGGATTAGGATGCCACTTTATCATAACTTTTATTTTAACTGGAACGCCATATCTTTGACCTTTTATATTGACTTTATGAATGCCACCGAGAAAACAGTCAATTTCATCTGTACCGAATTCTATAAAATGTTTAATATTCTTAATGTTAGTAACATCAGACACTTTCCGAATAATATCAATAAGATCTTGATGCAAATGGGATACTTTCCGAACACGCATATTTTATGACTCTATGGGCAGAAGAAGATAATCATACTAAATAAGTGTATCCAATATCTAAAGTGATACTGTTATCTCTGACATTATCATTTCAGTGAGTTTGTTTGGACAAGATTTCTACAAGTATAGATCGAGACTGATATATAAATATTGATTTTTAAGTGTATTAAGAAATACTATCCTTTTTATCATATACAATAATACTTAACGTTTGAACTGAGACAGACACGTTGATGTAAAATATTTTATATATTTCACTAAAATTTGTTAAAATTGTTTCAAAAGCGTAGTATATATTTAATCTATTAAGCAAAGCAAATATTGTATATCTATTAGATTGTATATTTTGTACTCTAAATCATAAAGGCTAAATAATAAAGTGGATACTTGGTTAAAAGTGTCTTAATCGATGAAAATACTGACTAGGGATGTTACACATTTCGGTATTAACTGGGCTATTATCACTATAGGTTAACTAAAACTAGACATTTAACTGAATTCATGCTGAATCTCATTAATAACACCATCAAATCATGCAAAACGAAAAAATAATCAAGGAAATTTACTTTGATTTTTTTTTTTAAAAGGACTTTCGTCTTTGCCAATTTATAGTTACAAAGTGAAATAATTTATAAATAATCCTCACATACTCGTAAAAGGTGAATTATATCTATCTATACACACGGAATAAAAAGCAATTCTATGGATACCCCTTATAGACATTTAAGCTATCCAACGGATGTGCCCCAAAACGGTTTTATTGGATAGGCAATAATGCGAATATGATTTTAGGCTATTAAACTCACTCATCCNGCGGTACGTTTTTGCTGGTAGGGTGGTAACTAGCCACGGCCGAAGCCTCCCACCAGTCCAGACTCAGACAAATTAGAAAATACAATTTCTTAAATTCGTCCTACCGGGGATCGAACCCGGGACCTCCGCTAGCAAAGCGAAATACTCGCACCACTGCGCCAGCGAGGCCGTCAAATCTTATAAAACTATTAGCTATTGACTTGGAGTTTAGGAGAAAGACTACTTTCGCAATATACGCCAGTCATTCCGGATTTAACCATACTCCAACGGGCTGAAGAACTAAGCGGTTAATACCGACGGTAATAATATTTTTTTTTTATATATAGGAGAAATGTACTGGTGTAACTTGTGACCCGTTCGGTTCCACAAAACTACCTTGCATTGAGTGCTATCGGGGCGGAACAAGACCTGCCCAGACCAGTATGTGATAAACTAGCTTACAATACCTTTTATAACGTCTCTCAGAACTTGTTCAACAAACTACAACGTATGTGAAATACAGGTTTTGCACACAAGGACGCTGCAATTGTGTACTATCAGTGCAGCGTTTATAGTTTCTACTTGAAACTGTATCATACTTTAACTAGCTGTTTGCCTTGGTGTCACCGCAAATTATTCTAGGATCTCGTGGAAGTATTGTTTCAAGTTGTCAATGTAAACCGTTCATCAATGTACCTGTATTCGCAAAACATTTTATCAAAAAATGTAACAATTTTAACACGATGTATGTATATAGAGGAGAATGTGAACTAATTGATAAAAAACCTCGAAATATAATATTAATGTAGACATATGCACGAATTAAATATATTTTTTATTGTTGTATAGTCTTACCTTATTTTCTTTAAGGCATTTTATCCCCAATCTCAATAACATATACCTGAAAGAAAAATGTATATCATTAGTAAAGTTTAATATTTTATCATAATACTCACTAAATGGATATTTACATGATTTTTTTAAATAACAAACTATTTTGTTGGTCGTAAATCAAGTCTATAAAAATTCTTTTAAGAAATTTAGAATCGTTAAATATTGACTACTAGAGTCTCTTGAACGGCTTTTGATGGGACTTTCAACGGTTCAAATAGGCAGCTTTATACTCAGACATTTTGCTGGATTGTAAATAGCTACAAAAAGGTAACCAGAATTGGCTGTACAATTTAAGCGTGAAATGTTATACAGAAGCAGTTACTCTCACATTTATAAAACTAATACAAACAAGATATATAACAGAGGCAATTTATTTTATAAATTCATAAAGATATTTCTAAACCTTGTAATAAATGTTTAAGAAATGCAACTCTACATAAGGTAAACTTTTAACGTATTCAAAGCGCATGAAGAATATGAACATCTTAAAAATTTTACCGTTCCATAATCTCTTAGCTTATATCAACATACAATGAATACTTTAATGCCTGTATTCGAAGCACGTTTTGTTGCTGTGTATACGAATACTGTATTACCAAAGGTATTCGTTTACACGTCGGGGGTAATTGAGTTCGTTCGCACAAAATATTTTGCAGGTAGGTAGTTGTTTGTTTAGGATGTGTTCGTTGACGCGGGTCTCCTGCCTTCGGGCGTAGTGAATTTATAAGACCCATATACCACGCCCTGGGCGAATAAATTTATGACGCCTTCGGCGTTTCTATACACACATCGTGTACAAACCCAAACACTGCGAATATTTAACATCCATCCACGTCATTGGAATAGCTTGCGCCATATGACACTTCTACGAAATGTGACATGTTAACGACATCTATAAGCTATTTTGCATAAATAAATGCAATTGAAGGATTAATTTTGTTTAAGAAATAGCCGCTCACGATTTTATTAAATTGACCCCTTTCCCGTAGACATTTTCAGAATGCTGGAATTCTGTTAAAACCTCCAAGCGTGAACCTGCTTCCATAGCCTAATTGGTGTAATAGTGTGAGTACTTTTTACACTAGCAGAGGTCGTAAGTTCGATTCCCAGCAGCGTTAATTGTAGAAAATTATATTTCCTATTTTTTCTGTGCTTAGACTGTTAGGAAGCCTCATCTGATTAGCTACCACATTACCAGCAGAGACTTACCGCCGAGCATAAATGCGTTCTGGTACGATGCTGAGTAGCAACTATATCAAATTCATTTCACAGGGTTCCAATTTAGACTTTAGCATCGATTATCATGATATATGGTACAGTCAAGCACTAGCTTGTCAGCAATGAAAAAATAAAAAAGCTTTCGTTAGTAACTGACTACAACTGAGCTCTATCATTGGAATAATTTGCTAGTAACATCAAAATAAAGGTTGCTTTATTAATTGGTTATACAAAAGCAGATAGATCAAGTTTAGAGTCGCTTGTTAACACTTGAGTATATTGAAATATCTTAACCGAAACCCCAATACAAATGGCCTAATCTAGGACTAGAACCTTACTATCTGGTTTAACAAGCTAACCACTAAGTTGATGAGGCATTTTCCGAGTGATAACTGCAAGGGAAAAATGTTTTAAATTAAGTTTATATGTAACATTATTTTGTGATTTTATTACACAGAGATTTTTCAGAAAGTGAAATATATTTTTTCAAAGACTTGGAGAAAAAGTAATATATATAGATTTTATGAAAAAAAATATATATACTCTTTACGCCGCAGTGACAACATAATTTCGGCAAACGGAAATAAGTCTAGACATTCGGGAAAACGAATTTCAGTAGAAATCAAATCGGAAGGCATTAACCGTCGGTTTTTACCGTTGCTTCTGCCGTAAGCTCTGTATATGTACGTAGTATTTTACATCGATACAAGATCACACAATTAATTGCAGTTGATGTCTTATTATTCATTTTTAAAGACTGAAAATGGGAAGAATATTTTCCCGATCTGTATCCATGCTAAAGCTTCTATTGACCCTCCACACATGTCCCAAAAATAAAACTGCGTCCTCTAAAAAATGTAAAGCTCTTTGTATGTATGCATTTCAATGGTTTAGACCGATTTTACAGACAGCCAATTTTTTTAAAGAATAAAACCCATATATTTCGATGAGCATGTCGGTAAAATTATATAAGTCAATATAACGGTAGTACGATGTTATAAATAAAACCTTTTGATATATAAGAAGTATATATTGAAACCTGCTTTATAGTGAAAGCAGGTTAAAAGCTCGTATAAATCGTTCGTATTTTCACTTTGTTGCACGAAAAGAAGTAACGTATGACCAAATTTGAATGTCAAATGTATTGTATCCGTACTCTTTGCTGCAAAATTGGGAGCGCCGCAGTCGGTTTTGCACCAAAGAAACACAAACAAAAACTGCAATATTGAGCGTAGAACGCCTGTACTCTATTATTATTTACATTTCAATCAACATTTTAATTAAATGATTTATTTTGTTATATATTGTATTTATGCCATGGCGTTTCAGTTGGAATTTCATATACCAAATCTACGTATAATATTTATTTACCAAACGAACTTTCATTACCTTTTAATTAAGTTCGAAGACCTTATTGTTATCACGTAACTTAATTGTATAAATGGCATGGTATTAATTAAATAAATAAGTTCGTTTTGTTCCGTTTTTCCTTTTTAATAGGTATTTAAAACTCTCGATTATCTTGCTCTCTTTGTCCGATGAGATCACTTCAAAGACAATTTAAGAGTGATCCAGCACAGTATTTAGACACAGGCCAAGGTACAAGGATGTGTCAGAATAAACGTATAATTCCTAGATACTAAAGAATGTCAGACTTGCGTTTAAAACCTAATACACCTCTATTTATTTCGGCATTTACCTAATATCTTGCAACATAATCACTAATCCTGCTGAATGTGATTGCATTAACATTATAATATACTTTAACAAATATGTTTACGCAAGTTGTATTACATAAATTTCATTGTAAATATTTCTAAAGTAACCTTACTTTTAACTTATAAATAGAGTAATGAAAAACAGCGAAATAATTCTCCTTAAAACAAAATAAGGACTAATTTTTGTTTTGTTATTTTATCGCAAAACTTCAAACGTAACTACGTCAAAGGAACTTGAATGAGTACTGTAAAAAAAATATAAACTTCGCCTGAAGGTACGAAATAAAGATACAATCTGAAATGGAAACGTTATCCAAAAGAGAAAAGAATTTTCCAGTCGTAAAGAACCACAACATAACTCTGAATTGCCTTTTACTGGAGTAATGTTGCGAAACTGTATGACTTTACTACAGTAAAGTGAATATTCTAAAAGTATTTTATTTTCCTAGTATATTTGATATCAACCTTCAAAATAAACGTGGCCGTTGGCTCTTCATCTCGAAGATAAACTGATGCGAAACAGAACATCTTTATAATATATTGTAAAGTTGTTCTGTTTCACATCAGTTTTATTTCTGAAAAATCGAGCGTGCTGTATCGAAATCCGCTTTGAACGTCTCAAATGCAATACTGGCTTATTTGCATTCAAAGCTCTGGGAAATGCTTAAAAGGACAAGGGAATTATTTTGAACAATCTTGTGTGTACACACATCTCTGCTCGGGAACATTTTACTGTTTGCGTGCCAAAATTTACAAAGAACTATTTATTTACTGTACAAAATAGAATCTCGAGAGACATTAAATCAAATCAAAAACTATATTTTAAAATAGGCCGTTTGTATCGTCATATTAGTTAGATGGCCGGTCAACTTTTGTAATTTTATTCAGTCACCCCATTGATGCTTAATGAACATATCATCAGCACAAAATGTAGTACAGCTATATATAATTAATCTTAAAGCGAAAAATAAGAATGACTTAAAATCTAAATTTATGTTTGTTCATTTGAACCCTGTTCTAAGCAGAACCCACAACAATAGGATATCTTTCTTTATCATCATTATTAAAATATAATTTTAAATTATTTATTTAATTTAGAGCAATCTAAGCTAATAAAACAGTAAGATTTTCGATTAGCTTTCTTGCAATTTTTGTTTGAAATTTATTAGTAACAACTCGAGAACGTATACATAATAAATACATACAAATATATACCTATATAAATGTATTCATAAAAATTTAAACATTCTATTTACGACAGAAATTTTAAAATACACAATTTTTTTAATAGGCATCTATCTGGGAGTGTTCATGTATTAAATATACGAAATGTTTTTGTAACAACTTTTTTATTTCTGACTAGTGATGATATTGGTAATGCTTACAAACCTGATAATTTGGGAAACACATTTTTGGATATCAACAAGTCTTTACTAGTGTTAACTAACCAAAGCCGACGCTTCCAAGCAGTGCAGATTTAGATAACTTAGACAATGTGTATTATGAAAGCTATAATACTCGTATAAACGATAGGAAATTGTATTATATTAACTTTGTTATACACGAAAAATGTAGCGATACCTTTAAGGAAAGTATTATAAAGTTGTTCCGCGGTTTTGAGGTTAAACAGTGTTAATTGTTACTTTTTATTTACATTTTTACGGCTGTTCCAGTTAACCGCTAAACCACAAACAATGAATATCGTGCGACAAATTTATAGGAAACTCGCTGACTCGCATAATTTCGTGTCGCGATTTAAAAATGAGGATTGGGGGTAGGAATATAAAAAATACATTTCGAACTACTCTCAGACCTACCAAATCTACACAAAAATAGCCTTAAAATCTGTCAACCCGTGTGGTGGAGTTCAATAAAAAAGAAGAGATTTTCAAATAGTATATTTATCTCAGTTAATATTTCATTTGTCTATAAAATATCTATATAAACTCCATCATTGGTCTAGCGGTTAGCATGTTCGACTACAGACATGAGATCCTGGATTCGAGTCCCGGGTCGGGCCAATTCAAAATCAAATATCAAATCAAATCAAAATCGATATTGAGTTTTCTATTAAGATTTTCTCAATATTTGCCCGATGTTGGGAAGTTGGCGGTGTGATCCATCCCGGTGTCTCGGAGAGCACGTTAAGCCGTCGGTCCTGCGCCTGATCTCTCTCCGGTCGTGTCGGATTCCCGTCACATCGGACTATGAGAGTGAAGGAATAGAGAGTGCACTTGTGTACTAAGCCTGCCAATCCGCAGTGGAGCAGCGTGGTGGGTCTATGCTCTAAAAACCC
>JACTOM010000023.1:257579-284935 GCA_015832385.1 Elymnias hypermnestra
GATCAAAATCAGACCGTGTTATCCATACCATTTATACATTTTTATCCAAATAAATTAATATTCAAGACTGTCTCAATACCTGATGATTACTTTTTGAATTATTGTAATCGGATATTCCATTCAAAAGATATCATGAAATTAAAATAAAAATACTAACTCGACGAGAGAGGGGCAGTGCGGGAGAAGGGGGTGCACCATTATGATCTAGGTAGCCGGTCGCCTCCTTACGCAGTGGACGCAAGCAACATTGAATATTTCGAGTGTTTTAACACATTTTTATGCTTCACTTAAAAAGTTCTTTTCAGAGCTGCTTAGTTTTATCTGACTTTTTCATAATATTTGTCAATTCATGGTCCTTTTAATTATCATGCCTATAACTCAAATATCTGTGCCTACCTATCTATGTCTACCCGTGCGAAGCCGGGACGGGCCGCTAGTATTATAGGAAATGGAAAATGTACCTTCTTAATCTTATCTTAATATATATAAAGTACGTGTCACGTTGATTGTCCGCGATAGACGCCTAAACTACTTAACCGATTTTAAACAAATTTACACACCATGTGCAGTTTGATCCAACTTGAAAGATAAGACAGCTTACATTCTAATATATAGTCGCAATATTATTTTATTTCTATTAAAAACAACCTTAGCCACAGGTCTTCTAGTAATGTATGTAAAATCCTTGTAAACTTTTCGATAATATCATATAAAGCATATTTTGAAGTGAAAATTCTTTAGGCGCATGACGGTAACTTTTTTGCGTATGAGACGCGCAATTAGCAGCACGCAGCGTTTTTTGTGCTAATTCGTTTGAAGGTAGTTAGTTTTAATATTTGTCACACACATGTGAGTAAATATTTTTTTTTATCGTGATATTTTTATTTGTTACCATTTATAACGAACGGTAATATTTAATAACAATATATGAAAAAAATTTCCATACATAAATTTAGGATCTTACAGCAGTAAACTCAGTAAATCCTAATAATTGCTGTAAGATTATAAATTTATGTACGGCAACTTTTTTTTAGATAAAATTTTATTAAATATAACCGTTGTACCTTACAGCCGTTCATTATAAATGGTAACAAATAAAAATATTATTAAAAATATTTACTCCCTTACCCATCACAGGTAAATTTTTCTATAGACTTGCAGTTTATTAATGAAGTACTTGTTCCTTTGGTTTCGATAATCACATATATCTTGATTCCACAAAAAAATATTGTCATATTGTAATCTTTATTGGACATTAAGTTTAAAACTAATTTGTGTGTGAATAAGAAACTTACACCATCCGAATTTTTTATCTCAATCACGCAAAATATGTGTATCTTGTAAAATATACGAAATATTCTAAGACAAATCGTAAAATAATATATTACACAACATTTTCAATAAATACAACACGTCGACCCAGTTTATCTTCCCTATTGCATTGCTCAGTGCCGGTGTTAGGGGTGCATTAGACCGTAGGGGTGTGTATCGATTGAGCCACCCTACTGGCTCCCACCCTTTCATTACTTGCGATACTCGCTTCATATCGGATCATTGTTTAATGTTATTTTTTTAATACTCTTTGGTGTGCTTTTTTATTTTATTATGCAAAATATATGAATATGACAGCCTCGAGGAAAATTCATTCGCATTTAACTTATACACTAATAGTAGAGGCATTTCCATTATCATATACCTTTTTTTATTTATCTGTATTATATGAAAACTTCTTTAGGCGCATGATGGAATTTTTACGGATAAAACAAGTAACGTCACAAGATGTGCAGCGTTTTTGTGCTAATTCGTTTGAAGGTTAAGTAGTTTTAATATTTACAAATAACATGTGCCATTTTAATTTTCCACGTCATTTAATATACCATTTCTCATAAAATTAAATTCATTAAATTCCCAGGATATCTTCCTTTTTCGCTCCCTGTAAGTCTCGGAAATCTAAAGTTTTAGATTTGTATAAATATAAAGAAGACTTAAAAAGTTTTACTTCTCACATGTGTACTTTGTTGCACGCATTTTTAATTTTCTTTACAATCAAATCTATAACTGTAAATTTTAAGTTTTACAGCTACTTTTGTTTTTACATACGAGACAGATACAAACCCTATAATTTGTTGATGACTCCGGATGATAGAGATTCACTTGTTAAAAAACGATTTAGTTCAAAATTCTAATGGCAATCAAAAAATTTGCGATTCAAGCTAAAAAATTATGCTGTAATCTTTTGGATTAAGTTTAAGCAAAGTTAAATAGTTTTAAAGCAATAGTTATGTTTATTTTGAATGAATAGATAGTATTTGTAAAATTTCTCATCAGATTCATTACGCGACAATAAGTTTTAACAGCCTTAATAACGCAATGCTGCGAGTATACGCTTCGCTAACAGACGTCGTGGGTTCGATTCCAGTCAGTGCAAATTTAGGAAATTGAGAGTTGAGAGGCTTTGGCCGTGGCTAGATATCACCATACCAGCAAATATAAGCCGCCAAAGAAAATAAACGCTACTGTTGTTAGACTATAGATAGTTAGGTGTTGGGAATTATTGAGTAATATAGTGGCGACACTAAAACGAACGGAACAATTTTGTTAAGATAGTCTTTCGGGCTGTGTCTCCTTAAGTAGTTGTTTTAAGAGAAGTAATGCTAATTGTTTTAAACTTAAATTTTCGTGGTTTATCGTCATATAGTCAAACAAACAAATTACCATCTTAGACTATATCACCAGGTTAGATGACAGTAAAACACTAAACTGTCAGCATTAAAAAAACACAAAAATATATATGTCGGAGTGCAATAGTCTGTGGAACGCAGTGTCGGAGTGCAATAGTATGTGGAACGCTGGCGTCATCTGTCTATCGGCGTGGGGCAGAGTCAATAGTGACAATCTGGCACGCGTCTCTCGGTAGTTCACGGGTGACGGCCCGCCAGAGCGGTCGAATATTTAAATTGTCGCATTCCTAGCTATTATTGTTAATGTTTTTGTATAAATTGTTATCAGGAACATTAAGTGATTGGACATTATAATCTGAGTTAATTAATAAAGTGTTTGATTACACCAACATTACCCGCCAAAGCTCACAGCATGGAAATTGAATTATGGATGCCGCTAATGACGATGTCGGCGGAGAACCATATATATATGCACTCATTGTTTTATAATAAAGATACACAGAATATTTTCTTAATTTTTAACCGAGCTAAGATTTCCAAAAATAAATAAGTTTAATATTTCATTTTATTCTAATAAAAACGGTGAATGTTATATTGTAAATTAGGTGACTGAACCAGACTGCGCAATTCGCTTTGAAACCGTACATTCTCCTTAATCGGCTAACATGTACAGCAGCAACACAATAAAATGTAAAAATCTTTTAGCTCTTTACTTTGTCGACTTGTACACGCTTTACTAACAGTAATCTGGGGATCGATTTCTTCCAATTTAGAATAAAGTGTTCTGCTCTGTTAGGATTTGAGATATTTATTATCTAATATATAAAATTTTTGTAAAGCGGTATTTGTTGCCAATATCTTCCGAACTGGCTCGACAAATCTTCATGTACATATCAGATATGCAGCGTTTTTTATGCTAATTTGTTTGAAGGTTAAATAGTTTTAATATTTACAAATAACATGTTGCATTTGCATTTGCCATTCGTCATCTAATAATGTAATATAAATATACTATTTTTCATAAAAATAAAAGAAAAATATTTAATAAATTCTCTCTGATAAATTTTAAATTCGAAAACAAAATTTAATTAATATTTTCTAATATTGACAAAACACACGCGGCATTTTTATTTACAATTCGTCATTTGACATTTCAATAAATTATTTGTATTCTATTTCGATACTTTTAATAATTTAATGACAATTAATTTCTTACATATCTTCCTTTTTCCCTCCTTCTAAGTCTCGGCAATCTGAAGTTTTAGATTTGTTTAAATATTAATAATTAAAAATACAAACAACCATAAATTTCTAGTTATTTAATAGTATAAAACTTTCAATTTATTGCGGTAATCACACCTGATGGTAAGTGACGAAATTTTCTCTTAGTCGACGAGAGGCGCGTCATCTCTGTCTATTTCAATACCTAATAGTAGGTAAGTGATTTTTCAGTCTAAGATTATAGTGTTAACCTGGTAATAGGCAATTTATATCTTATGATTTCTGCACCGTATCGTACCAAGACGCAAATTGTATACCTGGCGGCACGTTTTTGCTGGTAGTGTGGTTACTAGCCATAACTGAAACCTCCCATCAGTCCCGGGTTACAATCGAACCCAGGACCTACCATAGTGAAGTAAGTACTCACACCCTTGCATCAGTGATGCCGACAAAAGACAATTCCTACTTCATCTAGCACGAAATTCTCCTAATCATTATATAAAAATAAACTTTTAAACCTTTTTACGTGAGCTTTCAATAAATGGTTTACAAGTTTCTTAAATAGGATTATTGAATTCAGTGAATTAAAAAAAAAATGCTAATATCAAATGTCATCCACTTCAAGTTAAAAAAAAGTAATAACAATTGAGTAGATAAAAATAAAATAATGTAACTTTTTCGACATGTTTTACCATTTTATACTATCGTTGGTGGGTAAATTATGTTTTGTAAATATTATAAGACGACAGTTTCCTGTATTATAATTGCTTCAAAATTTAATCAATATTAAGTGCAACTCACTGTAAACATATTTGAACAGCAAAATTTGTTTTATTAGTATAGATTTATAATAAAACAAACCCTCATCCGAAGGGAGCGACACGTCGGAATCCTTGGTATTTCAGAAGGGTACGGATCGGGCACATTTCCTTTTTATACCACAAAGATGTTGTGCAATTTTGTTTCCCGTGTCTCACTCATTCGTGAAATTGATAAAAATTTAGGTAAATAATTTAATATAAATTGCTATTTAACTTTCTCAGAATAATCTAACATATAAAATTTTATAGAAAATATCTACTGGGTTTTATTTGAAAAATAATCTCTAAAAGAGCGAGGCGTGTTGTTATAGTGTAGAGAAGTATAGTCTTTAGTTCTAAATATACTAATATACCATTAGCTCTATATCAAAATCAAAATATTCTTTATTCAAGAAGACTTTAAACAAAAAGCACTTTTGAATCGTCAGTAGTCTGCATGTTCGTAACAAATCCACCACCAGTTCGGAAAGTGGAACCCGCTGAGATGAAACCGGCAAGAAACTCAACGGTTATTCTTTTAAATATAGTTGTGTATATTATAATGACTAATATTTATAAAATTATCAGTAAGTTTTGCTATTTCTTTCATACACTGCAAGTAAATTGTGCTGGATACCTACATTTGTTTACCCATAAAGATCATATTTATAATCATGTTTACTGATGGAGGCAGGAATGTTAGATTTACAGGAATTCTAAAGTAAGTATATACTTAATCCTAAGACGAAAAACTGTAAACACGTTTTTTACCAGTTACCAAAAGACGGATCACAACAACTATTTTAATTATTCTAATAAGAATAACTTTGAAAGAATTAGGTAAGTAGCCTATTAACGATGGTGATGAGTTTATAGAGCTAAAACCCCAAGTTGGGGTTGGCAAGCGATATATTATATAACTATCAAATAAAAATGTTATTGTATTTTGACAATAAAGACAAATTCTTCTATTTTATTTATTAATATAGGTACATGTTTCGTGGTAATACATTTTTTCTGATTATTAATAATAACTTTTCTTGTAAAAGCTTATTTGAATAAAATCATTAGCGAAATAGATTTGTCCGAACGTCTAAATATAGATGTTGAATGATGACTAATGATCAACAATATGTCTAACGCACAATAGCATTCGTACTCGTGAACTCTGTTCCGACACTAATCTAATAAATCAAGTGCAAAATATCTCCTAGGGATACCACATAATTTAAGTCGAAGTTTTTCTTGTATGAATAATAAAGCTTATTTTAATACATTTCGGTTTGCTCCCAAAAGATTTTTGAAGTGAATACCTCTAGGCGAGCTACGTACTCTAGGTATTGAATGAGATGTAATCATCACGATTGATTACGTAACGCTCGGTCAAGTAAAGTTGTCTCTTATCGTTAAAGGGAGTGAGAGAGATGTAATCAACGCGTCGCTGCTATTTTTGATTTTTTTATTCTAATTATATACATAGTATCACGTTTCATCCTCATAGGGATATGCAAAGACCACGTCCTTACACTTGCCATGATCCTTGCATATCTTCTTCGCTTCTTTCATTCTCATTAAAATTTTCGTCTTCCCATTCCAACTTTCCCAACTCACTTTTGAGTCATATTTCCTTTTTGATAGTCTCCTTTCATTCATTCTCTCGCCATGCCCAAACCATCTAAGCAAATCTTTCTCAAATTTAGTCACTACATCTTCTTTTATGCCACAACGTTCTCTTATCACAACGTTATTTTATTTTAAATAACTATTAGAATTGAGTTTAATTAACCAACTTTTACACTTTTCAATTACCTATACTATAAATGTTATTACTTTATAAACATAGAACACTAGTTTAATAGTTTGCTACAGATCTTCAAGTCCAGGGTCTGACAATATTACGAGCTTACTATTATACATACAATAGTAATTAGGTAAATTTGTAGAATAATGAGTAAAAGACTATATTTCCTTACATTGTAAATTTAGCGAAAATCATCACATTATAACGGATTAAAACATTAATACCATAACTTAACAAAATTTATTGTAAGATGGAATTAAATTATTGAATAGTAATAATACTGTAATTTAACAAATATGTTACTTTTAACAGTGTATAAAAGTTATTTCAACATGTTTTCTCATAACCCAAGTATTTTCGCTTTAGCTTTCACGTAGCAACACTTCCCGTAAATAAGCACGATTAAATCCAAAACTCGGTTTCCTACTCGCAAATATAAGTAGGCGCAAATTACTCCGCAAATTGCAAGATTGCAGTATCAAGTTATTGCCTACAAAGTTTTAATAGTGTACGTGATTTTGTTGCCGAGCTCTGGAAACATGAGTAAATTAAGGTTATGTAGTTATACTTTATCCGCTTAACACAAACTGCAGTTATACTACGACTATTGTTATTTAATCTGACCGTTTAAAATATTTTCTGCTTCATTATTCTCTTCACATGTCTCCGATATAAATGCAAAAACAAACATGTCTTCTGCCCTAGTGTGAGCGTAATATTCTTTTAAAATGGAAAGTAAATAAGTTTTTGTTGCTAAATTAAAATTTATAGGCAGTGAAAAAGGGGGCAAAAGTACTTATCTTAGAATAAATAGTTATCAAATTTGGCAATTACAATAAAACTAGCTTCTTAAAGATACTTACACCAGAATTCTAATTTTCATCTGATTCAACTTAATGTTTAACACTATCTTTACTCTTTGGTAGGGTGGTGACTAACAGGCTGGAGCTCTCCCTCGCTGTCGGAGGAGGCTTGGTGGCAGAAGTCGCACTTATGCACTTCATGCCACACTCTATTGAGTGGTAGATCCTCATAGGCGGTACCATCCGGGTCACTAGAGTGGTATGCAGTAGGGAACCTCTAGTGATCTCACTCATGGATGGGGAGGGATCCGCTGGGTTTTAGTGGGCATTCTGTTATCAGTGAGTCCCACACTCCCGATGGAATTAATCTTTCATCGGGGTACGTAAAGGCATTTCCCAGCGCAAAAAAAAGAGTGGTGACTAACTACGGCCGAAGCCAAGGACTCAGAAAAATTTGAAAAAGCAATTTCCTAAAATCTCCCACCCAAGAATCGAACCCGGGACCTCTGCCACTAAAGTGGGTACTCTTACCATTGCGCCTTACATTTGAGTTTTTTATTGTAATTCTGCCCGCTGGGACCGTATTTGGGAAAAAGCCTTAAACTCGTTGTACCCCAATCTCTTCCTATATAGTATTACCCTTCTAATGTCTTAAGGTAAACAACAGCCGATTCATATTCCACTACTGGGCCAGGGCTCCTCACTCATAGGAGAGAAGGTTTTTAGGGCATAGATCCACCCCGCTGCTCCACTGCGGATTGGCAAGCATAGTACACAAGTGCAGTCTCTATTCTTTCACTCTCACAGTCCGACGTGACGGCAATCTGACACAAATGGAGAGAGATCAGGCGTAGGAGACCGACGGCTTAACGTCCTCTCCGAGGCACGGTGGTAGTCCAACTGCCAGCTTTCCAACTTTGGGCAAATACTGAGAAAATCTTAAAAGAAAACTCAATCGATATTGAGTTTTCTTTGAATTGGCCCAATCCAGACCTCATGTCTCCAGCCGAACATGCTACCCACTAAAACAATTTGACAGTCCTTCTATAGACTTAATTGGTATATTAATATATTATAAAAATATATATAATTAAATACGTTAAAAATCAAATGTAATATTCAATAACGCAAACCAGTAAAGGTCTTTAAAATACCCAGTTATCCCGTCTGTCGGTTGAGCTCTGTACTTTTATTATACAAGAGACACAGGTATGCCCTGTAATAAAAACAAAGAAAGAAGTTTTCATCTTCGTTCACCATTCAAAGCACGATGCAACTTAAAATTAAAAAGATGCCATATAAGAATATTTTTATTCATGTAAATGTATTACAGAGAAGTAAATTGAAAAAGACCTGTGAGCTTTTTATTAATATATTGTATGAATATAAAATCTTTTGAAGATAACATTAAAATTCACTTTAATTTGTAATATTGAGATAGTATAAACAACAGCTTTTTCGTTGAAACATCATGAATTCATAGTACATATACAAAGCAGAAAGCAACGACATTAAGTTGGTTAGAAGTTAGATAGCAATGTTATCGTAATTATTAAACTAAAATATATATGCATGAATTAAGTTTTAAGATAAATTATATATGAGAGGGCAACCCTGTATTGATTCACGTTTAAGTGGTCACTTACAGCGGGCATTTGGTGACGAAATATGGACCACCATACACGAGGCGTTCGGTAGGTCATAAATAATGAATATTATTATATTATTTTTATATTACTACTGACAGTTATACGCTTAAATGTGATATCAGCAAATACAATTACGTTACAGTCTATCGGATAGCACGCTATACTGTTAAAAAGGCAAGTTATCTAACTATAAAGAAACATTTTCAAATTAAAGATATTTTTTTTATTGTAGCTTTATTTTGGGAACAAACATTTTATACACAAAAAAGACAAAATATATGATAATACCTTACCAAAACAGTTTCCTATAATAGAAATTTCTTATAATTACACGAGAAAGAGAAAAGTAAGTGCAGACAAAGCAAAACATACTATCTAATCTACTTCAAAAAGTTGAAAATATTAATCTTTATTTTTCTTTATCTTATTGATATTGAATTTGAATTTTATGAGAGAGAGATGAAATGGGTCAAATTCAGAGAATAACATGTTGTACTGTTTACAACTCCTTCCTAGGAATGTATTCTCTGAATATCTTGTTTTAGAATGTGAAATATGAAACATATAAGTCCTACGGTGAGAATTAATTCGCGGACGGATGAAATTATTTTTTGAAAGAAGATAAGGCGAGTCGATTTTAAAGCTCAAGAGTTTAAATAAAAATGTTTGATCTCGTAATACACGTCTATCAGGAGCTGAGCGGGGAAGATTAAACTTGTCCTTTGTATGTGGTGACATAGATTTAAATTTAAGGTGTCTCAAGAAATGGTTATGAATCCGTTCCAGTTTATTAATATGGATCTTGTACTGAGGGTTCTAGTCATTGGAAGCGTATTCAATAACTGTCCTTACAAAAGCATTATATAGAAGTGTAAATGTTGAAGGTTGCTTAAACTCCCTGATGTCCTCAGAACAAAACCAAGCATTCTGTAAGCTTTAGTAGCTATATAATTTATATGTTCATTAAAAAGTACTTTGGAATATAATATTATAGTAATTAAAATTAATAACATGCTTTGTAAAGATATGGATAATTTTATACCGCTGATGATGATTTTGATATCATTTTCTAAATACTCCGTTATTATTTTTATTTGCAAGCAATTGTGTAAGACTGACTGTCTGTCACAGTTGAACACATGTTCTGATTTTAAACCGCATCGTATCCAAATTACTCAATATTAGGTATTTTTAGTGTGCAATTGGGTGGTTTTATCGCTCATTAGCGATCCCTTTCAGACAACCCTGGTGTTAGGGAAACCGTCAAATAAAGGAGAGGAAGGTATGACGTGTGTATAATTGAATGGGCATACAATTACTACACATATTATATACATATATGCGGAAGATTGTAAATCCATACAAATACTCATACATATACTCATTGTAACTGTAACGACCTCGTCTCACCGAAACGATGTACGAAATAAATTATAAACTACATATACACAGAGTCGCGCATCTGACATAGTTTCAAGGCATCGCTGGAGTATAATAAATATTTATATTTGGCCACGTATGATTGTCCAGCTAGTTAGAACCCATTACTATGTTGTATTCAAATCCTTTTAGAGCGTCAGAGGTAAAGAGAATGTGAGATCCAATAATCTTATTATTATTTTATTATATCCATAAGGCATTACAAATAGTAATTTCATGGAAAGTTTATATACAAAGCATTATCTTAATCATATGTTAATATCACTTCGGCAGTGACAAATATTATTCCAGTAAACACTTTTTATTTAGATTACGAATTTACCAATGGAGTAGTAACTAGCCAAGCTTAAAGTGATACCCGGACAAAGTAAAAAATACATTTTCCCAATATAAAACAGCCATGAATCGACCACAGGACCTCTAGTAGTAAACTCGCACCATCCAACAATGTAGTTATAATGTCTTAATCATGTTTTATTTAAATATTAAAGACAACAAACAGTTCAAATGTATTATTACCGGCATTGCAATTCCAAAATTACCAATGGGATATACGAAAATCCATCAGATTAATCTTCTAATCAAATTTTAATTGGAAAGATCCGTTTTAAAGCAATTGCCTACATGTAATCGTTAAATGCGACTGGAAACGAGACATCATTAACTTCGCTCTGAATATTAAATACAAAGCCTGCTTTGCTTGTATATACATATTATTTATTAAAGTAAATTCGAGGCTAGGGTTTAATTAAATTTGCTTGTTGGTACTTTTCTTTATAGCTGACAATATGGTTTTGAAAATGGTAAATAATGATACAGTCCAAAATGTAAGCACGCTAATCCGGTAAGTGGTTCTCTAAATATACTATTAGGGTCAAAAGGTCAGTAGTAGCCCATTCACTCCAGGACACAAGCCTCTTCACTCATAGGAGAGTGTTTTTAGAGCGTAGACCCATAACGTACAGGCACAGGCATAGTATACAATTATGCATTCTTTATTCCTTCAGTGTCATAGTCCAATGTAGTATATAACCGGAAATCCGACACGCGCAGAGAGAGAGAGAGAGAGAGAGAGAGAGAGATCTATTTTGGGTCAAAAGTTGTTCAATGTATTCCTTCAACAAAAACTACAATGATGAATTGTTAAATATCAATTAGGCACAAAGATTGATAACAATAAATTAGTGATGACTGCCCAGGATTCTAGCCCGTGACTCTTAAAAAGACGCCCATCATGGTATTTAATATAAACATGTATATCTTAATTAGGTTTTTAGCTAAATAGCATTACTTGTTGTGCGTACATAAAATTACTAGCTGAACCCGGGACTTGGTCTGCGTGGAATGTTTTTTAGGTAGCAATTTCATTAATTTAGGCATTTTGTTTTACAATAGACACTACAGACAGGAGGTCCTGGATTCAAATCCCGGGTTTAGTCACTTTAAATATCGATATTGAGTTTTCTATTAACACTTTCTCAATATTTGCCTGAAGTTGGGAAATTGGCGGTGTACTCCCCTACCTGTCTCGGACAGCACGTTAAGCCGTCGGTTGTGCGCCTGGTCTCACTCGGGTCGTGTCGGATTCCCGTCATATCGGACTATGAGAATGAAGGAATAGAGAGTACACCTGTACACTATGCATGTACTAAAAGTAAAAAAGTAAGTATCAGCCCATTAACGACCCACTGAAGGGCACAGGCCTTCTCACTCGCATGAAAGATGGTTTTTAGAGCATAGACCCACCACGCTGCTCCACTGCGGATTTGCACGCACAGCACATAAGTTCACTCACTATTCCTCCACTCTCAAAGTCTGACGCGACCAGAGAGACATCAGGCGCAGGACCGACGGCTTAAAGTGCTCTCCGAGACACGGAGGTGGAGCACACCGCCAACCTCCCAACTTCGGACAAATATTGAAAAAATTCTAATAGAAAACTCAATATTGATTTTTGAATTGGCCCGACCTGGGACTCGAACCCAGGACCTCATGTCTGTAGTCGAACATGCTAACCACTAGATCAAGGAGGCAGTTACTTAATACTTACTACTAAACAAAAAATAATTGAATATAAATTCCAGTAGCTAAATAAAATTAACAACTCGTTTAAAGGTAACTGTATAAGTTTCTATAACAAACTCCCAGAAGACGTTCTAGAGACGACACTGAATAAATTCAAATCTTTCATTAAAAAATTATTAGTTGAAAAATCGTACTATTATGTCAAGGACGTATGAATTGCTCTTATTTACATAAAATAAATTCATACTATATAAGGAATGATGATGGTAAAAAAGAATACATGTCTAAGTTTAGCTAGTCTCAAGACAGGGCGCGAAGGAATCCTCTAAATTTTAGTTTGTAAGTTGCTCTTTAATATCATTATCACATTTTACAATTCAAATAAGCCTTCTTGAATAAAGAATTTTTGATTTAGTATTTAAATTTACCAACATTACATTGATTTTCTCAGGAATCACGTAATGAAACTTATAATATGTGCGAAAGGCAAAGTAATATATTACGTGTTCTAAGTGACAATATATTACGCAGTTAGTATTCTGAATTTCGTCGACAATTTCCCTTGAGCGACCACTCCGACCCGATAATCGATAAGCAGGACTGTCTCTGTAATTTAGTTTGCTCATGAATTCCGAGGAAACAATTCAAATTACTTACGAAGGTTAGCTCCAAGAAATTTCAATTGAATAGGAAACATTTGCTAAATTTCTTTTAAAAGTTTTAACCCTCTGTTACAAATTTTTGTCAAAACTTTATGGAAATTATTAGTTGTGTTTTAATACAAATTACCTAAATTCAATTCCTACGTCATATATCATAGAACTAATTAAATTTATTATATAGATAGAAAACTTTTACGTGAGCTTTCAAGATATTGCACATTTAAGTAATGTATTAAAAATTATAAAGAATATATTATCCAGCACTGGATGAATAAAACTGAAAGTGCGTGCGTACAAAGTCAGAAGTGAAACTTATTTGGAAAACTAATTTTAAACTCTTGTTTATAATTATACAAATCTAAAACTTCAGATTTAGGAGACTCAGAGGGAGAGACAAAGGAAGATATATTATGAATTTAATTATATTAATCGTTATTAAAATATTACAAATAATCTATTGAAATCTCAAATGACGACGTGTTTTTGCCATTTTTATAAATTAATAATTAAATATTGTTTTTTAATAATTTAGAAAAGGGACTTTATGAAATACTTGATATTTTATGAAAAATAGTATATTAAATTATTGAATGACGAGTGGCAAATTAAATGCCACACATTATTTGCATGCCAGATATTAACACTACGTAGCACGCTTTTCATTACCCTCATGCGCCTAAAGAAGGTTCACTTCAAAAGTATTTAATAAACAATAAAAAAAATTAACAAGAGATATGTACGAGTATATTAGGGCAGTGTAGCAAGTAAATCGTTAGTCCTTTCATTGAATACTACAACCGGTGCAGAAACTAGTTTCTACTAGCTAAACAGAGCGCGAACTTTTTATATAAAAAAAAAAAAAAACAAAATATGAATATAACAAAAAGATAGAGGCATTGCTTTAACTGATAGTACAGACATACCCGTATGCACGCTCTTTAAACACACACGTTTGTACACACTCCTACGCATACACGTACAAACACGCCCGCACACACTTACACACACACGCACGCATACACACACACGCGCGCTCTCTCTCTCTCTCTCTCTCTCTCTCTCTCATACACACACACACACACACATGTACACGCACACTCGAATATTCTTGTTTATTTCTTTACTTTTTGTTAAGGAAGAGTATACAAGGAAGACATCCAAATTTAAAAGAATTTCTATTTTGTTATGTCGTAAAATGAAATGAAATTCGTAAAGCCTCAATGATATTATGAACAATATGAAGAATTTAGATTCGGCCAGCGGTCCTTTTTGACGCTTCCTTTTTTTACTGCGAAAACAAATAGATTTTTGCGAATGAGTTTTCAAATTATCTTCAAAGGCCGCGATCCACATTTGCAATGTGAGCTTATCTTTTAGATTAGACGCGAATGTACACAATACGGATTATTGAGAGAGATGCGGGCGATCAAGAACAATTTACCGAACAATGCGTATAGCAATTGGTGTGAAGTAGCGAGTTCCGTAATGCGCTGCCTACGCTTTGTACGAGAAATTGGGTCTGCGATACTTCATTTATGCATAACATTGCAACTTCCTAATATCTTACAACACATAAAAGATGGACCTCTTTGAAATTCAGACATATTTTTATACGCTGTGCACTTTATTTTGTGTGTATTGAATGAAACTGAGATGACATTGTTGACATTCATTATTGATAATATTTTTATACACATTTAACTATAGGTATACAATATAACTTTATGAATATAGAACAAAAAATAATTGCATATTAATAACCTCGCCTCAATAAGTTTTCACTTCAATGTTGTTGTCTTAATAACATCCTTTTTTACAGGTCAATGATTCGCAAAAATGTAAATCATAATGAAATAATTGAATGGTTCTTCCAATAATATAATTATTAGCTTTTGAATAGTGTAATATATTTAATAAAACCTTAACATTAAGACGCTCGGTCTCTTCAAACTCATTTAGCAATAACGTTGAGAGCTTGGAATACACCCAGTCATTCAGCCCTCAACGCAATAAAATCGGTATTTTGTTTAAAAAACAAAAATATAGTAATTAACATAGATTACTCAAATATTGGTCTGCCTAATTGGTCTAGTGGTTAGTATGTTCCACGACAGACATGAGGTCCTGGGTTCGAGTCCTGGGTCGGATCAATTCAAATATCAATATTGAGTTTTCTATTAAGATTTTCTTAATATTTGCCCGAAGTTGGGAAGTTGGCGGTGTTATCCACCCCCGTGCCTAAGAGAGCACGTTAAGCCGCCGGTCCTACGCCTGATCTCTCTCCGGTCGTGTCGGATTCCTGTCACATCGGACTATGAGAATGAAGGAATAGAGAGTGCACTTGTGTACTATGCCTGCCAATCCGCACAGGAGCAGCGTGGTGGGTCTATGCTCTAAAAACCCTCGCTCCTCGGAGTGAGGAGGCCTGTGCCCAGCAGTGGGACGTTAATGGGCTGCTACTTACTACTCAAATATTTAACTCGATTGAGTCGTGATGGCGTAGTTGTTAGATACATAAATGGGTTAAAGAATTTCTGAAAGATACTTTTCTACCATATACATAATTATAAAAATCCTTCAGTGTATTAATCAATTAATCCTACGGTAAAAGAAATCAGTGAAAAATAAAAAACGGCTTCGGTATGTTTGTATACCATAATTCCAAATGTTCGAATAGAAAAACTCAAGTATAACAAGCTCTAAAAAGTTTATTTTGTGATTTAATCTTTAACTAAATATACCATTAAATATAGCCTTTCCATTGACCTGAATATCAACAGCTGCCGTACTATCAAACACTCCAAACAAATCCTCTAATCAAGCGAGATCGGGTGCCCGTATTTGGCATTACAAAGCAATTCCCGGTATTATGCCGGAAAATTAAACGTCAGCGAATACGTCGAAAATTCAAAATTAGACCCAATTAGTTAAATTTGTGCCTATCATCGCCCCTAACCATAATATCAATAGTGGTTATGAACTGCCGATTATTATCGTCATAACGATATCCTTATATATAACAAACGTATAACTAAACTGAACTAGTGTCTAATTTCGTGTTGAGAGCGCAATATAATTAACCGTACATCTATATAAATATAACTCTATTTATTATGTAAGAGAGGTGTACAATAAAGTGAATAAATATGTATGTATATAAAATAACGTCCTGTTCATTACATCATTTATAAAATAAGAAAGACATTGAATTTTATTATAGCTGATTTGTTAGATACATACATACATACATAGCATCACGCCTCATTCCCATAGGGGTAGGCAGAGACAACATCCTTCCACTTGCCACGATCCTTGCATATCTCCTTCGCTTCTTTCAATCTCATTAAACCTTTCATACAAGTTCGTCGGTTTAGAGTACTCTTGACCTGGCCGTTATTTAAAATGTCCTGGATTTGGTCCAGGAACGTTCGCCTCGGTCTTCCCCTTCCAACTTTCGCATTCACTCTTGACTCATAAATCCTTTTTGTCAGTCTCCTTTCATTCATTCTCTCTACATGCCCAAACCATCTAAGCATACCTTTTTCAATTTTAGTCACTAGTACACTTAGTAATTTTTGTTAGATACGACTGTCGAAAAACAGAATAATTATCATAGAGAAGCACACCGAAGAAAATGAATCTAAAACTATATTGAAACCTTCGTATCGAATGTCGTCGCGTCGCTTCAACCGATGGACGTCCTCTGCTGGACATAAGTCTCACGAAATGATGCCCACAAGGCCCGATCTTGCGCTGCATGGTTCCAGCGGCTACCGGTGACAGTTCTTATATCGTCGGTTCACCTTGTGGGGTCTTCCTACACTGCGTCGTCCGGTGTGGGGTCGCGACTATATGCTCCCCCCACCCCCATTGCCACTTCAGGTTAGCGATTCATAATTCATCGCACGCTGAGTAAGTCTGAGCTTTCGTATGAAGCCCATAGTCAGCGACCATGTTTCCGATCCGTATTCAAGCACTGGCAACACGCACTGTTCGAAGACTGGTCTTCAGGCTCTGAGGGATATTGGACGAAATGTCCAATAATCGAATGTACCTAATAATAATAACTGAAAAATATAACAGTAAAAACATAAAAAACGAACGGAATGATAATAATTATCTTTTTATGCGGCTTTTATAAACCGAACAATGATTGACAATTGGTAATTGTTAAGTTTAAGGTTAACCGACATCTTCCACCTATCTCTCCAATCTAACAGCAGATCGGGCAATCGTTAGATCTGCTGTCAAATTGGCTGAACAGCTGAAGGCTGCAGATTCAGCAGACCAAGAGTCTGCGTATGACAGTAGAAGCTCCGAGGTAAATATTATCAAAACGTACATATCTAAACGAATATTATAAAGAGAAAATATTTGTGTTTTGTGTGTATGTATTTATGTATGTTTGTAACGTTTTCACACAAAATTAATGGACTGATTTCAATGTTTTTTCACCATTAGTAAGCTACATTTTCACTGAGCGACATAGGCAATATTACTTTTTCAACAAAAAAAATTAGGGATCCCTAATAAAACTGCATTTATGTAACCCAAGGTATGAAATAATTGGTCACAAAATCTGCGTGTGCTGGGAAAATTATTGATGATGGAACAACAAAATGTTGTACCATATTATAAAACGTATTTATATCGACAAAAAATTCCAGGATACCATATCTCCCACTACTGTAGTTATGCCACTATAACTACTTTTTTACATTATACTAAAAGTGCCGACTATAATCAAACCATATTATTCATACCTCTATATTAACCTCATTCTATTAAAGACCTATTCTACGTAAATGATGTTACAAATTTAAAAATAATTTAGATTTATTTTTGTGGTGAAGTAAATTCTGTATATATTGATAATAATATGAAATGAAGTAGTTAAAAACTAAGTGAAATAACTTTTATATTAACAAAAATAAATCTATAGTCCGATTTAGTAGACTTTCCACTGCCACGAGATCGGTATCAACGCGGGTGCATTGTTTTTTTTTATAATTTTATGTGTTAGTTATGCTTTCGTGATGTTGTTAGAAAGAAGAAGAATGAAATTTATGAGTATTTATGTGAAGAAATTGTAAAGTAATGTATATAAAAAAGATATTTATAAAAGTGTTGCGCGGAATATAATTTTTAATATTAGAATAGAAAACACAACCACTACAAAAACACAGACGCTCAAACTCCCATAAAAAAAAATAGAGAGGGCTCAAAGTACACTTACTGTAATTAAATTGCTATCTTTTTAGCAAAAAATAACTTTTCGGCTGTAATAATTAAATTATTAAAGTTTTATAATGAAGTAAATTAGTCCTTAAGAAGCGCCTTTTATTAAAAGACTAGGTGTTTTTTTTAATTTCTAATATTAGTTCAATCTCTCTATATATATCGTACAAAACATCCACTCCACTCAAGTAGTGGATAATTTTTAATGTTGATAAAGTTTTTTCATATATTCCTCAAGTAAACTTATATAGGTTATTTTTCGGCCTTGTTTCCTCTACTAAAGTTTTTATTCTACATCATGAGTTTGTGCCTAATTTATTTTATATAAATTGTAATATTTAAACTTCTGATATAGATAATATCCTATGATGATAATTTGTTAACAAGCTATACAAAATTCATTCTCGTTTAAAGAAGAGCAGGTTATTACAAGAAAGAACCATTGTAAATATTCAATATTAAAATCGCAACAAATAATCTTTATCTTTACACAAAATTTGATGAACAGCGCCCTTTTTCTACGTCGATAAGTAAATGTTGCCCTTATCCTTGCGAGTTGTAGGGTCAATAAAGATTTATAAGCAGACCCATATTTCAGTAAAGTCCTTCGAAATATTGGTGCTCATAAAATTCTTTTTTATCGAGCCTGAATATTAATGTAATGTAAATATTTTATAGCTATACAAAATTAAAATATCCTTAATTCAAGTGAATTATCAATTTATCAATTTATATATTCTTCAACAGTATACTCGTAAAGCGCTTTACGTTTAAGGGTGGTTTACATATTACTTGAACTTATATAAAGGTAAGCCCCAAACAAATTGTGGAATCATATTAGACTCTGAATATACAAAAATATGTTCAACTCAAGAAAGGCCTTTCGTATCCTAAAAGCGGTGTCGCCTGGTTATACCCGTTTCTTGTATAATTTTGGTTTGTTTCACTTCTGTAAAATTTTCATTATGACGTATATATATTATGAGATAGCTTCTATAATATAACAGAAATGTTTTAGTATATACTCTTTATTGAACTTGAAACCATTTAACCCAAACCAGTTTCATTAGAATCAATAATAAGAAAATGGTTTTTGACAACTACTAACCTACTACAAAATCTTCAAATAGATTGATTTGACATTAAACAGACTAACACCTTTCGTAATGTAGACGGGCTCTAAGTTTGTTAGTCTTTCTATACTCTTAAGGTTGACTTTTTCCATTTTTTGCTGACGATCTAGGGATTTATAGTGCAGTAGTCTCCCGTTATTCAGCAAGTGGTACTGCGTGCAGGGTCGGAGATTCAACAAAAACCAAAACTTTTGAAAACCGTCAAGAAATAATATGAGAAAAGTCGTATATCTGAGGCATGTGCTTAGACACAGTAGAAACGAGCTGCTACAACTCATCTTGATAAGAGAGGTTGCTGGAGGAGAGGAAGAAGAAGTTAAGAAACATCCGCGAGTGGATAGAAATAAGAAACACCGCTGAACTTTTTCTTCTCGCTAAGGATAAAGGAGGATACGCGAAGCTGCCTCATTGGTCTAATGGTTAGCATGTTCAACTACAGACATGAGGTCCTGGGTTCGAGTCCCGAGTCGGGCTAATTTTAAAGCGATATTGAGTTTTCTACTAAGATTTTCTCAATATTTGGCCGAAGTTGGGAAATATTCGGCGGCACGATCCACCCTATGTGCCTCGGAGAGCACGTTAAGCCTTCGGTCCTGCGCCTGATCGCTCTCTGGTCGTATCGGATTGCTGTCACGTCGGACTATGAGAGTACACTTGCGAACTATGCCTACCAATCCGCAATGGAGCAACGTGATGGGTCAATGCTCTAAAACCCTCTGTCGTATGAATGGGAGGCCTGTGCCCAGTGGGACGTTAATGGGCTGTTACTTACTTATTTATGCGAAGCTGACTGCTAACCTTCGCTAGTCAGAGAGGCACGATAAGAAGAAGAAAAAGGTGTAAGAAATCACGAAAAAGTGATAAGACCGCCTTATTATAAGGGTACAATAAAATAAATAAATACGGATTTCCGAATATTCACAGGAGAATGGGAACAACGCGATAAAAACCGGGAAGGAGTTTATTATAAAATAAATATTGTTCATAAATATATCTTTAACGTTATGTTTTGTTATTCTTATTTCTAACAATATTTTCCTGAAAATAGAAAGTTCTTCCTTCTCCGCCTCAAAGTTTAGGTTAATACAAAGTCAGTTTATCCCGACAAGCCCAGTTCCGATACTTTCCGGAGTCACAAATGTAAAATATCTTAAAACGCTTGTTATGTCTTCAGGGGCTAAAACTTTTTCAATTTTCGTTCAAATGCCGAGTTGACGGCACTTAACGCGAAAATATTGCTAAATTCGGCGAAAAATTCTTCCTGCAAGTTGTAAAGACCTATTTTCTTTTCTAAAATACCTTTCTCGTCGCGTTCTTATACATGTTAAGCGAAGTATGTAATTACATTTTATATTTTGTATAGTATAATAATTGTATAATAATATAATTAAAAGCCAAATCTTTTTTTTCCAAATATATTTTTGTATACGTAAGACATTAAATATGACACGCTTTATCGTTATTAAATCTTAAGTAAAGGCAGTAATTGAAAATAGTTACGTAAAAAATGCGATAAAATAAAAAAATACTTGTCGTGTGATTAAGAGAAGACTAGTTTAATAATATGAAATACAACCATTTTTTCGTTCCAGGATTATAAATTAAGAACATTTACAATATATATATATATATATATATATACCGGGTGCTTCAAAAAAATGTATACACACTTTGAACTTCCATAGAAAATTTATTTACCGTTCTACAAAGTTAAATTTCAGGAAAATAGAAAGCTGAAAGTCCAATGTAAATGAAACATAAATAACAAATGTTAATACTGTTCAAATTGGTGACCTGCAGCATCAATACAATTCTGAGTACGAGTCACCACAGATTCTGTACATCGTATCAAAACGTCCAATGAGATTTCTCTACACACTGCTTGAATCTCATTCCAAAGAATGTCTAGGTTACGTGGTTTACGTTTGTACACNGAACATTAAGTGATTGAACATTATAAACCGAGTTAATTAATACAGTGTTTGATTGCACCAACAATACCCATGAACGCCCACAGAATAAGAAATTAAATAATGGATCTAATTAATAACGATGTCGGCGGAGAACCCTACGCCCCCGTGTTTTATGTTTCTCGGTTCTCTCTTATTCTCCGACATATATATATATATATATATATATATTCATATAATTACAATTGTGTATCAATTATTCATCAGTAATATTGTATTAAATAATGAATCAAAATATAGCAATGACGCTTAGACTCAACGAGTTTTGACTTGACTCAAACGAGCGTTACATAGCTATGCGTAACGGTTGGGTCTCGTTCAATACCCATAAAATATAGTGCAAAATATGTGTTAAGAAATTTTTACTCCAAAAAATGTAACGTAATCTATCCGATAGTAAACCGCGATTTATTCAAGCGACATAAACGCTGAACAGAATTTGTTTCTAAATTGTTTGTTTCTTTTCCTTTTCTATACGTGTGATCTGTTGATGGTATATTTTATTGGTTATTTTAATCTTGTCAACGGATATTGATTCGAGTATAAAATAGAGATGGAAGAAGGATGCTTTTATTTCTCTTCATGGAGATTTCTCTTGGGAAATCAACTCTGGGCATGTTACTTAAATAACATTAAAACGCAACCCGTGGATTTAATCTGACTATAAGCATTATTTTAATAACGTAATTTTATAAATATTTCGCAACAAACTAAGTTAATAACATATTTCTTATAAAACTTACAATAATATAAGGTAATAAGGTAAATATATTGTATAATCACTTGTTAGAAATTTAAAAAATTGTCTTTAAATAAAAAAATACTGAATCTATTGGAATTTACTGTTCCCATCAACATCAACGTCCCGTATAATTTGCATCAGACTATTCTTATACAATTATAAATTATAATGAAAAATTTTACCAAGCTGATATAGTCTGAAGCTAACTTTTGATATTAAATAGAGATGTTGCACAATATTTTAAACCACAATGATTAGCAAGAACCACATTAGTCAGCCTACCAACCTGCTGTAGCGCAGTGTGACTGGTCTTTGCTCCAAAACTCTCTCTCTCCTATACTTAAAGAGGCCTGTGCCCAGCAGTGGGATGTAAATAAGCTGCTACTTATATATATAAACTTGCCCAATTTGTAGTATATAGTCAAATACATTTAAAAATGATCTTAGTTAAAATAAGCTGGTCACAAACCTCCACACTCAGATGACAGTGAGTTTTTGAGCGTAAAAATGGGTGGGTTTACGGGGTGGCTGCTCCTATGCGGGCTACGTATACCCCAGAAGTGTACCCGGGATTTACAAATCACCTCAAGATATTTGCCTTAACCGAAAAGCACGTAGAAGAATCAAACACGTGAATATATAAAACCGAATTGCCCAGGATTCGAAACACTGACTTCTCTGAACAAGAATCTCCTCAGCACCACTGGACCCTCATAGCTTAGCGAATAATAATTTAATGAAAACAATGAAAATTATTACGAAATGACTTAACATATTCTTAAAAGGCATATACCTCTCATTCAATGTAAGTAGCTGCTACAATTGTATGTCGTTTAAAATGTGGAGAGAGGACGGCCTTTCGTTGACCCTTGCCAACGCGAAAGAAGATAAATTGATATAACATTCAGACACTTTGGAATTGAGTGAGATGGTCCTCACTTTGCATGTCGAAATTTGCAACTCAAAAAACTTTCGTACACGTTTTGACAGCCGGCTTTGAACACTTTTAATAAACTATGTATATTTGCAGGCTTAATCCAGTGCAGACGTTTTTCTTAGAATTAGGTTACAATAAAATACTTGATACAGAATAATAACGCATTTAGCGTTTTAGCTCACACTCCATCAATACCCATGATTTTCTAATTGCTAAAAGACGTCCTCGCTGGCGCAGTGGTGCCTGTACTTGCTTTGCTAGCAGAGATCCCGGGTTCGGTAGGACGAAAATTAAGATCCGACAACTGGTCACAAATCTCCTTACTGACAGAAGAGAGGGTTATAGGATAATTCATTTCATTATGGGTTTTCGCGTAAAAAAGATCCACAAGGGTCGAAGTGCATCCGCTGCCTCAGTGGGCCCCCATCGCGAAATAATAATAAATGGGTTGTCTATACCAACTTTTCCTTTTAGAATTCTCTCTAACCCTAAGGTTGCCTGGGGAAGAAGTCCGTACATAGCAATAACGCCGCTTTATTGTTTTGTTTTAAATTTTACTATAAAGTATTTCATGTCTGTATTTTTCTTGTAGTCAACAATAAAAGTGTCATCTATCTATCTACCTAATTGCTTGTGGGATATAAAGATTTCTTCACGATATTTTATTTCGCCGGAAAGCGCTATGATGAATGAGAAAAAAAAGTGCGAGCGTACATAGGTTTTTTATAGCATATAGTATCATAGGGTATCATAGCGCTCTTTGGCAAACTAATTTTTAAGTCTTGTTTATATTTATACACATCTAAAACTTTAAATTACCGAGACTCAGAGGAAGAGAAAGAGGAAGATATGTTAGGAATTTAATTGTCATTAAAATATTAAAAGTGTCGAAAATTAATACAAATAATTTATTGAAATCTCAAATGACGAATTGTAAATAAAACTTCCACGTTTGTTTTTCAATATTAGAAATTCTTAACTTTGTTTTAAATATAAAACTTCGAAAAGAGAATTCATGAAATATTTTTATTTTATGAAAAATAGTATATTAAACTATTAAATGACGTGGCAAATTAAAGTGCCACGTGTTATTTGTAAATATTGAAACTACTTAACCTTCAAAGGAATTGCCATAAAAACATTGCACATCATCGTGACACTATTCACGCGTTTCATCCGTAAAAATGTTACCCTCATGCGCCTAAAGAAGTTTCACCTCAAAAAACAATCGAGTGCGTAAGTTTTTTAATACAAAGTGAGACTGAGTGGTGCCTACCCAGGAGAGGAACCTCCGACTTTTCTCAACAAGAATGCACGCGTCTCACCGCTATGCTATCATGAGGCGTAGCAGGTACTCGAATTTTTATGATGACTTCGCTAGTTTGTCAAAGTGCATTGATGACAGTGACTTATATATAATATGCTGGCGCGCAGGATTGCATGTTGTACGAAGCAAGTAAAGCTGGCACTACTACGAGCCCACTGCCAGTCTTTTTACACGTGCAGGCTGTAGATCAGGTATACGCAGAGGACTTATGGTGCCTTGAGAGTTCAGTAAAACAACGTGCTGTGTTGGCGATGCCGAGGAGCTGTAGTGTGTCAGCAATGTTTGCAGTTGCACGGGTGGATGATTTCCACGATATACAATCATCCGCAAACGTGCTGCATCAATGATGAGTAGTGTGATAGGTAGCATCAACATCCTACTCAGCACGAGGGCCAATAAGTGGGATAGCTCTCTCTGGAGTCACTGGAACGGTATACATACCGAGCTTGGGAGAGTGTAAGTTCTAGTACGTAAGACATAGTAATATAGTTTAACGGTCTATTACAAAAAATATCTTTCGTAGTCTTTGTATATTGTATTATTGTACTATGTAAAAGTAACGGTATGGGAACATTGAGGACCTGAAATAAAAATTATCATTATTACTATAGCGCCTAAGAAGTTTTCACTTGAGAAGACATTTAAAACATATTAAAATTCACACTAAAACGAGGAAACAAGTTCATGATCTAAATCTCTCAGTAAACCCAGTCGATTCAATGGTCCGTGTCACTTTAAATCTGGAGATAGGACGGCCCCCACCTTACGTCGACCCCGGCCGACGCAAAGGAAGATAAATTGACGTGACATCCGAGCGGTACCGTTTTGTCGCACAATATCGCTTTAGAATNTATTTAGCTTGGCCTCTCGCCGCGACTCTCCCGGGTTCGACGTGTATTTGTAACAGATTATAATTTGGGTGACTGAGTTATTTCAACTTAGTCATTCCTGTTTTAATTTATTAGAGATTTTACACCCAACTCGTAATGTTCTCCGTTGATTACTTTCTGTTCACTTTTAGCTGATTAAAACGAGTGAGACTGAGTAATGCGATGTTTATTAAAATTACTTTTTTAATAACTATTTACGTCTCATTGATACGTCATTTTATTTATTATATGGTCAAATCGAAACAATTTATTTCCACGATGACTCGGATAACATGATAATTATTGAAAAAAAAAACAATAACTAGGTTCTTACATATGAAATTAGCGCTTTGTTGAATTAAATTTATAATTTCATTTAGCGGGTGTACCTTTGAATTTTGAAAATAGTCATTCATTTGTTTTTTCCTCAGTATTTTTTCTTTGGCGTCGCTTATTACCGCTTAATGGAAAACATGAAATATCGGAAATATGTACGAGTACGAGTCCTGTCGTGGCACCAGTGCTGCAGAAGCAGCTTGAAGAATTAATGATGTCTGGTATTGCAAAAGAAAGCACAGTACGTTTTTTGTTTCAACGTTTTCGTTCTGCAAATTACGACCTTAATAACCAACCCCGTGGTCGGCCGAAGACCAAACCGAAAAATGAAGAATTAAAACTATTGTGGAAGCAGATCCATCACAAAGCACTTCAGAGATAGCTGCAGGCTTCAGGGTAAGTGACAAAACTGTATTAATCTGCTTGAAGCAAATCGGGAAAGTAAATAAACTTGAACTATGGGTACTTTATGAATTGAGTGACTCGAACTTGCAAACCCGCGCCGACTGCTGAGTTACTTTGCCCAACCGACACAATAATGAAGGGATTTTAAATCGAATCATTACTTGTGATGAAAGGTTGATACCGTACGATATTCGGAAGCGCTCGTCGCAGTGGCTGAATCCTGGAGACCCAGCCAAATCATGCTCTAAACGAAAATTGACTCAGAGAAAGTTACCTGTGAATGTTTGGTAGACTAGCGCCGGTGTCGTTCACTACAGTTTTCTTAAATCTGCCCAAACGAGTACGACAGATAACTATTGTTAGCAACTGCAAACCATGAAGGAAAAACTAGTTGCTAAACAATCGAGATTGGTCAATTGCTCTAGGCCACTGCTGTTTCACGACAAGACCACAAACTACATAACAAACAACCACTAAGTAAGATGATCTACAATGTAGTGTCTGCGACATCCAAAATATTCCCTGACTGACGCTCCAACAGGTTACCACTTTTTTGACAACTTTTCACAAGGAAAAAAGTTCAATTCCGAGACGGCAATCAAAATCGCCTTTAAAGAGTTTATTGATTCTCGTCTTCCATGGTTTTTTATTAGACAGATCAATGAACTACATAAGCGTTGGCACCAACACTCCTGCATACACAGCCAGACTGGCCATTTGAGACACCATCTGGCTATTCATAAAGGCGTGCAGAGCACCATCTACCATATTTCCTAGATTCACTCTCCTTTCAATATCACTTTCACATGTTCCATCTTTTGTAAATTTAGATCCCAAGTATACAAATTCTTTCACCTCTTCCACTTGTTCACCATCTATCAAAATATTGCCATCCATCATAGATTCATCTCGTTCAAAAAGCATAACTTTCGTTTTGTTTACATTCACTTTCATTCCTTTCCCTTTCAAAGCTTCATTCATAATATTTAGCATCTCCTGAAGCTCGTTAGCGGATGACGCAAGTATTACTTGATCATCAGCGTAGAGTAAACATTTGATGAGTAATTCATTCATTCTTAACCCATACATACTTTCTTTTAAATCTGTCAAACATTTATCCATGAAAAGGTTGAACAGCCATGGTGACGCAACACATCCCTGTCGAACACCTCTTTCGACAGGAAACCACTCCGTGTACGCTCCGTTTATTCTGACACAGGCACTAGAACCCTCATAGAGAGACTTCAATGCTTGGATCAGACAACCGCTCACCCCATACGTAGATAACGTTGACCACAGCTCATTCCTCACCACTCG
>JACTOM010000023.1:285020-323155 GCA_015832385.1 Elymnias hypermnestra
CACTGCGGATTGGCAGGCATAGTACACAAGTGCACTCTCTATTCCTTCACTCTCATAGTCCGATGTGACGGGAATCCGACACGACCGGAGAGAGATCAGGCGCAGGACCGACGGCTTAACGTGCTCTCCGAGGCACGGGGGTGGATCACACCGCCAACTTCCCAACTTCGGGCAAATATTTAGAAAATCTTAAATAGAAAACTCGATATTGACTTTTTTTTTTTGAATTGGCCCGACCCGGGACTCGAATCCAGGACCTCATGTCTGTAGTAGAACATGCTAACCACTAGACCAATGAGGCAGTCCTCGCTGTATTATAGACAATGAAATCATCGATTCGAAATTTACTTCAAAATTGCATTGTAAACGGTCACACAGATTTCTTCACATTCCTACGGCATCGAGGAATACGAGGATTACACCGCGGAAAATAGCTGGATTTGTCAGTGCGAGTATACTAATCACAAAGAATTAAGTTCTCTCTAATATTAGTCTTTCGAAACAATCTCATATACAAACAAAAAAAACAGAATAATAAATACTCTTCCAAGATTTATTTATATACGTCTCGTAACTTAATACCGATCTCGTGAAATTGTTTTCTTCTGATTT
This sequence comes from Elymnias hypermnestra, assembly GCA_015832385.1. Taxonomy (NCBI): domain Eukaryota; kingdom Metazoa; phylum Arthropoda; class Insecta; order Lepidoptera; family Nymphalidae; genus Elymnias; species Elymnias hypermnestra. The sequence goes on from JACTOM010000023.1 coordinate 285,633, forward strand.
GCCGTACTACATATTCGCAAATAAAAAGTAAGTGATCTTTAAAAGGTATACCGTAAGATGTTTTTATTTAACGAAAGGGATAAAAAACCTTTTTTCGCAGAGACATTTATACATCAAAGAACCAATTCAATATATGGGCATTATCTCTCAACAGCTTTACCTCTATGTGACGTGTGACAAAAGCTTTGTAACACCGACCATTTTGTGTTTAACATACAAAACATATCATTTGTATCTAAAAGCGAAACAGAATTCAACGGAGGGAATATCTTACGAGGATTTCTTATGAATAATCAACAAACTGGTATCACATACATTATTAAACTTGGTTCGCACAGATATGTATTAATAATCTATTGGCGTCTATTTCGTGCTTCAAGTTCAACATAGAGCTTAGATAACCAGTTTATATCAACATGCCGTAGAATTTACACTTGCTCGTGTTACCTATTTACATATGTATCAATTAGCGTAGATAGACTAACGGTATACATACATATATACAAACTAACTGCACCCGCGACTTCGTCTGCGTGGAATGTTATTCGGGTAGCATTTTCATTTATTTAGCCAAATTGTTTTACAAATAAGAAACATACGTATAAATATTTCAATGAGCTATTTGCTGTGTATTACTGCAAAGAGCTTATAGGCCTTTTTCAGACTCTAAATTATCGGGGTACCAAAATTTCATTTATATTTGTTAAGTAGTTATGGTGTGTTTTTCATTAGCACCCCTGCAATCCCCCTTGCGGATGGAATTTCGAAAAATCCGTTCTTACCTAACCTCTACTCATCAAAAGGAATATTCCTACCAAATTTCATGTCTCTACGCCTTATAGTTCTAGAGACATCGCCATGAGTCAATAGGTACCTCGATATCATATATATATAGATAGATAGATGAACAAAAATGTGTCAAATGTAATTTCAATTAATAGCTTTTAACTAAATGCATATAAAAGTATATACGGTACTTAATCAGAATATTTTTTTGTAATAGTTCCTTGTTTGTTCCAAAAAAAGGCTGATCCCATTTTGACGGGACTTTCAATGTTGGTGTTATTGAGAGTAACATTGGCTAATTTTGCTTTTGAAAAATAAAATCGTCGCAATAGACATTTAACTGTGTCTGTGAATAAGGACAAAAACTGTTTCTAACTATATCCGTTATAGATTTTGAAATCAGACAACTTATTTAATTATTCGCGGGTGATTTGATAGTTAATAAATTGACACCTTTGGCAATGTAAAAAATTTCTACATATTCCCACGGGATCGTTAAATATACGGGTGACACCGTGGGGAACAGCTAGTTTAACAATATGCATCAATATTAACCGCGTTAAAAGAATATATCAAAAGAATCGTCCACCCAACGTTAGCATAGTTCCTATGTAGAGTGATTTCTCTTGGGAGCAGAAGTATGCACAAGTGCTCTAACGATTTGCATTCCTCTACATCGCACTATAAAGAGAAGCTATTTGGATATCTGCAACGAATGCAAAACTAATGGGACTTCCAATATTGGAAATGGAAGTACTGTGGCGAGATAAATGTCTTTAAGGACAAAACTTATAGCGAAACTCGTCTGTTTTCAACTGACATGCAAACAGATAATAGTGAACCCTACTGGGGGTTTTCTATAGGAAAATCTGCTAATTTTAGACTTGGATACTTGTAAATTGCTGATAACGCCTCCATATTTTTAGTGTTCACTTCAAATTTAAATGAAAATTTTTCTAAATCACCTAAATAAGACACTTTAGATTTAAATTGGCACTCAAATCAAATCAAATAATTCTTTATTCAAGTCGGCTCAAAAAGCACTTTTAAATCGTCAGTAGTCTGTTCTTTGGTAACAAATCTACCACCGGTTCCGAAGGTTGAATTCACTGAGAAGAAACCGGCAATAAACTTAACGGTTACTCTTGTAAGATAGTTTTGTATGTTACAATGTGTAAAATATTGCTTCTGTGAGCAACTGGAATCAAGTCCAAACATTTCTATCGCTTAAATAATCTTCAACATTATAATATACCTTGTGTAAAAGGATGTTTTTGACATATTTCTTAAAATTATGTGAAGGCAAATCTAAAACCAATTGCGTTATTTTATTAGAAATGCGTATGCTCCACCCGACAAATGATTTCTGAATCTTCTTCACTTTAAAATATGGGAAATCAAGTTTGTTTTTGTTTCTAGTAATAAAAATGTGTATTACTATTATATAAATCAGGGTGGGTATAGATGTGCATGACTTTAGATAAATACTCGTATATAGAATTCTTAACTTATAGTACAATTAGGCGACCTTATCGATTATTTCTACCAGACAACCTTAACTTTGTTTGTACCTATGTCCGTTACAGAGACTTAAAAATCATCGAACCTAAACCGGTTTCAATAAAGAGGCAATAAAACAAAGATGATTTTATATCTGAACTGAACTCACTCACTCACTCGCTCATTTATCAAAACTATTGTGATTGACTTGAAATTTAGAAAAACTACGCGGACGATAAGTCGGGGAACAGCTAGTAGTTTTATTTATTTTATTGCACGTTTATGTGTATTCAATATACAATACAATAAATTTATATATAAGAAAAATACACTAGGAAATATTTCTTACAACTTGGGATTAAAAAGTCATGAAAGTGGGCTATAAAACACAGATACATAAAAATATCTACACACGAATATATACAAAATTATAGCATACCTACATAGTTGAATATTAAGTATCAAATTGAGCAATATGCCCACAAATGATCATGTTTGATTTACTAAAATTATTCGAGCGTAACTGGGAACGAATAGCGAGTTTTTTAATCTAAAGAGAATCTAAAAGAATCTCATTTATCATTATGACGTACATAGTGTAATAACCGAGCAAATTCTCTAGAGTGCTTCAGAATGTAACGCAGTGACGACTTGCATTCATCAATAGTGGGAACAATGTCCCTCCTGACAATGGGGACGCGATATTTGTATTACAATTTGTAATATTTTTATGGTTTCTCGTTTTTTGCGGGTGGGTAATCGCAATCAGAGTAACCAAGTTCAATTCCTGGCAAACGTTTGACGCGAAAACTTATTTAAACACTTTCTGGCAGTTTATATTACGGATATTGAACAAGTTAGAACTGTAACGATTGGCTTACGTAACACTCGTTCGGGTAAAGTCTGCTCTTTTATGCGAGCTATATTGTCTTTATATATGTCGGAGAATAAGAGAAAAAGAAGGAAGCATAAAGCATAGGGGAGTAGAGTTCTACGCCGACATCGTTATTAATGGCATCCATAATTTCCATACTGTGGGCGTTTGTTGGGTAATGTTGCAATGCAATCAAACACTTTACTAATTAACTTAGATTATAATGTTCAATCACTTAATTTTCACTTAATAATAGCTAGGAATGCGATAGTTTCAAAAGTCGACCGCACCGGCTGGCCGCCACCCGAGAACTATCGAGAGACGCGCGCCGGACTGCCACTTATTGACTCTGCCCCACGCTGATAGATAACGCCAGCGTTCCACAGACTATAGCACACGGACCACCGATCCACAGACTATTGCACTGCGACATATATATAATTCTTGTGAATGTGTGTGTCATTGAAGTCCTCCTAAATACCTTGACTGATGTTATTGAAATTTTTGTGTGTCTACAGGTGGATTCGAGAATGATTTGGATTGAAAATTCGATCCGATAAATGACGAATTTACCCATATCTCTACTGGATTATGAATTACGCGAGTACCGCCACCGGGTCCGCTAGTTTCATATATAATATTATTGACAATAATTTATACATAATTACACTTATGTAGTAACTATTCTCCGCAGTGTTACGTCATTCCAGATACCCTTTTCCTCAAATAAATGTACCCTAATTACTTTTTTACAACAGCAGTTATCTACAGTGAAAAGCTGCTAATTTAAAATATCAATACAAATAATTTACGAATATTTGTCTAGATATCTTGCATGTTATTACTGTATAAATATAGAACAAATAACGTTGTATTTCCTATTGTTCAGCCGGCTTTGTTGAGGTTTTTATTTCTATTCTGTGATCTTTAAAACTTCACCCAGTATTTTTTTAATCTCTCTAGGTCTTAACTGATGGGAGTTATAACCGTTTGAAGGAGCTTATTCCTTCAATTTCAAATGTACCTAATCGGTGGGTATTTATGCATTTCAGTCCCTCTTATTATTACAAATATGTTATTGACAGGTGTACGAAGATGTGGTGTTTAACATTTGATATTAAGACGTTTATTTTCAAGTTGGGAGCATTGCACTTGATGTTCAATTTACATTTTCTAGTCGCATGTGCATAGTTTCAGTATACAGTTCTCTAGAGGCCAATAGAATGCCCAACTACTCTTACAACTTGAAAACAAAACCCGTTTAGACTTCCAGTCTCACTATACTAATAGTAAATTTGAGATAAACAAAAATTTAAATATTTTTAGATTGGAATACTATCATAATCCAAGATTGTCAATCTGCCTAAATTAAGAAATAATTAAAATGACTAATGGCGTCATCCACTGTGACACTAGAACGCCCACCGTAAAGGTATAAGGTGGAGCATGTTCCGAGACCCTCTCTCCTATGAGTGAGGAGGCCTGTGCCCAGCAGTGGGACGTTAATAGGATGCTGCTTACTTTACCTTATGTTACGCGGACAACTCCCAAAAGCGGCAAACACTGGGCGTCCCCTGCCACATGACCTCCTATTGTCACAGCCTCCTGACATAGGTTATGATAACGGCAAAGATGCTGCGATGGCAGTGGCGATACCCGAATTGATCAACACACTGGAATTTAACGGATCCGTGGGGGTAACCAATGGAAGCCCGTGTGGGCTTAAGACAAAGACAAAGAAAGTAGATTACTAAGCATCAAATTGATGTCTGAGGAAGAGACTTTGAAAGTTATTATTTTGATAAGAATGTCACGTTGATATTTTCAATGTCACAATATATCTTACAAGTAATATAACAAAATATTTAAGGTATTATATAATTAGAAAATATTTAAAAAACTAAAATGTTGACTACAGCTAACTTCAGGGTGTCGGTTTTTTGTGACGGTGTGCGCGCACATCGTAAAAATTTACTCTCATAATTTTTTCTCTCACTCGCCAAAAGAAGTATAACTTCAAAAATCTATATTTTGTGAGTATTGAATGAGACTAAGCCGTCACGCTCGTCAAAATAAGAAGTCGCCAGAGAATTACATTAAACGCGCTCTTGTATATTTTATTTAATTATTTAATAAAAAAACCACTTCAGTAGAATACATTATTTTCAATCATTTAAGCACGATTACTATTACATATATTTTTATGATTATAGAAAGGAAAGAATCTTTTACCTCGTCGTGATGATATTGTCGCTTGTCTTAGTGTTAAGCATACACAAGGGTTTCTTTTTAATACAAATTTATTTTGTATTTATAAACCTTTTAACTAATTTTATTGTAAACGCATCACAAGCCAAACAGCGCTTCGTCAGCATCAGCGTTTACAACACAGGACTGTCGCAGCTATAGGTATTTCCTTAATTTAAATTCATTGTGTACTAAATTGGGTAGTAATCCTATGCTCGAGGCTTGAGCGGGAGTTATTATACTTGAGCTCCAACGTCGAGTCTAACACCATTTATAGATTAAAATGGAAACTTTGTTCCCACAAAATCAATCTAGCACTTCTATATAACACAACTACGAGTATATAATTGTATTATATATTTATTTTTATATGAAAAAAAGCAATTTTAACAAATCTGACCGGAATTTATATTATAACAAAAATGAAATCAAACCAGCATAGTAAACAGTTAAAGCGTCAAACGTACACAAGCTCAGAAAATTATCTTCAAAGAAAATAAATTAGGTAACAGTTTGTTGTATAGAAAAATAAATTTTACTAAAAATATAGTTCATATTTCTGTACTTGTACGGTTCCTTTGAAGCATAGATTTAATATATTGAAAGGAACTACTTTCTGAATCCTACTTTAAAATATTGAAAACATTTTAATGCTGAAACTAACTAAAAGAAGGACGAAGTAGTTCAAACGTGGCTTTCTGCGGCCACAGTAAAGCACAAAAAGCTTTTTCGTATATTTGTCCAACGTCCTGCAAATAAAAACAGTCCGTATGCCAAAATTAGTAGATATGTGTTCTATGTCCCAAACAGGTAATTTAAAAAAGGGAAAACGGTATGATGGGACCCAATTTATCATTTAGATTTGAAAATAATTTAGTAAGACCCTGTATAAAAACACAGCTTTATGACAGAACCTGTCACGACATGGATGTTAAAATGATATAAACACAAATTGAAGAAATGGCTAATATCTAAAAGATATTACTATATTATAGACTATGTAAATGTAAGGCAGAATAAATAAAAAAAAAATCGTTCGAGACACAGGTTTTAAGCTCGCTCATATTATTTTGTTACGTTTCATCCTAAACTTTAATGATATTATTTTAGAAATGTAAATGATATTATTTTATCTCGTTATAGATATTGCAGACGTAATATTTTTGATTTGATTTAAAGTAAGATAACAGTTAAACACTAACCAATCAGTAGTAGAAAAGCGAAACAATAACGCCATCTTTTATATTCTCATTCACTATGTCTTAACTTCATTAATTATTCTAAGATACATAGTGAGTGGTCCTTTAATGGACACATTCAATTGCAGGTGTATAAATAGACTAAGATATTACACGGGACCACGATAGCGGAGTAAAGTGCTTAATAAATAATTTATCAAGTTGAGGTGAACGAAAACGCTACGAAGAAAGGAAAGAGAGACATCTAAATGAAGAGTTATATATGATCCTTTTAACTGTTTGTACACTTTAAACGGTTTTATTTTATTAGTTCGACGACATATAGCTCGTATAGTTTTTCAATTCTTACTATAACTTTACTCTCTTCTTCATCATCATCACCGAGTACCTTCTCCAAAAGTTTGACGATCAGTCGGTGGAAAATACTTCTATCTTGAGCATTCCTTTTTAATTGTGCGTAGTTTTGGCCTATATAAATATTGTTCCTATTTTCAATCGTTAATATTAGAAAATACTTTTTATTAATCCATTCAAGTTTAAACACTTTTTCGTTGGTTTTTACATAATGACGCTTGAAGTTAGTGCAACTATTTAATATATTCCATCATTAATTTAAACAAGTAACGCAAAAGCTTTGTAGGTTTCTTTCTTTGAAAAGAGTTTAAGTAATTCGTTTGAGATGAAGTAACAAATTTTTTTTTTATATCATTATTTGTAATTAATAAATTCTTTGTATTTTGCTATCGTAGTGTCCATTTTAACGCTCAAATCTATTAACATATCCCTATGTTATTGCAGAAAAATACTTTTCTATTTTAAAATATTGCAACATTAAATGCTAATATTTATTTACTATTATTGCATTAAATATTTTCAATGCATGATTGGAGGGCACCGTTTTGTATTTAGGAACCGCAACCACTTCAATGGTGCAGTGCAGCGAATACTCGTTCTGCTAGCAGAGGTTCCGGGTTCGTTTGCATTTTCTAATTGGCCTTAGTTTGGACTAGTGGTTAATTTGTGTTTCGATACGATGCCGTGTAATAATTATTTCCTTTGAAACAACAAGAGGTTCATTGCTTCTTACCAAATTAGAACGCTTCTATCTTAGACTGTGTCGTCACTTAGCATCAGGTATGACCACAGGCAAGCGATAATCTGTCAGCAATAAATAAACAATCAAATTCAGATCTACATTATCAGACGGAGCAGTAAAAAAAATAACGAGAACATATTAAATACCAACGAAACTCGGTTAAATATAAAACAAATAACAACCCTGAGGATTTTCGCACATAATATCATATTCCATGCATAATAACGCAAAGTACGTTGATATTAATGTTAAAATGCATGAAATAATTATATCGTTGGACTTACTCATTAAGCTACCTGCCAAAGTTTAATTAAGCATTAACCAACTCATATTATAAACTTTAGTATGATAGCACAGACTGAATATTTTGCATAAAAATATCTATCATATACTTTTTCATTTCTACTGGAATAGCTAGTTAGACTCTTTAAGAACAGTGATTAGACGTAAATCGTCACGGCCGTGATAGTGACGTTGATTTAATTCAAATAGATTCTACTAGACTACAATCGTAGCTTTGTATAGCCATCAGTATTCTGACATGTGTGACAAATAGTGAAACGGCTAATAAATAATATTGTATAATTTTTAAAGTCGTATAATCCAAAGTTTTCAAATTTATCGGTGGGATTTAATAACCTAAAAATACGTAATATTATAAGATGAAAAATTCAGGGAAGAATCCAAACAAAGTCGGAAACCCATTACTTATCATCATTAGAACAATATTATATCGATTTATTTTAAGTTAGAATGATTCATCCACTCCTTTCTATATTTTATTATCGATTAGGAAGTCGTTTAAAGTATGATTTGATTTTTCCAGTAGATTTCATTCAAATGAATTGTTATTTTATGTACTAAGTATTCTTACCCAGGAATAAAGTCGAACAATGTAAAAACTATATAAATGATGGAATATTTTTCATCCAACTCACCTGCATCTTCATCAAGATACAAAATCATATATAATATGATATATTAAAATAAATTATTTAAAAAGCTAGCCTTACTTAACTCGTTTATTTTTCATTCTATATTCTTACAATAATAACATTTTAAATATATTTCAAGTTTGAGTTTGATGTGGGGTCTTCTTAGAAATGGTGCGCGAAAGAACCCTCGTAACTTTACATTCAAATTCGTCTTAAATATCAATCGTACATTGTAAATAAAGTATGGAAAAAACTATATTTTTACGTAAAACTACTGCTGTAAAAGCGTACTTGAATAAAGAATACTTTAATTTGAACATTTGAAAAATTATAACTAGGTAAGAATCAAAAAATATTAAATTGGTAGTAATTGACCATAACCTTCTCCCTCCCTTAGCCAATAAGAGCCAACTTTATAACTGAGCGTGACGATTCAGTCTCATTTAATACACACATAAATAAAAGTTTTCAAAGTGAAATTTACATTGGTACCACAACGCCTGGCCCACAACCTTATACATTATAGGTCGGTTATTTTGCCACTCCCCTTTCACCAGTCTTTTATATGGTAATCGAGCAGATCACTAATACGCAAAAAAAGTGCCACGATACTCGGCTACCAGCGCGTCACACATAATACATCTTAAACACATTGCAATACAGCAACAAACGTAAATTTATTGCCAATTGATTACAGACAGTTATATATTCTGCCATAAATCGCATCCTTACTGTAAGGCGTTGAGGAGTTCCGTTGATCATCATATATAACTACCACAATCACTTGACCATACTGACGTTACGGTAGGTGACACAAGTATCCGGGTAGCCTATTAAACATTCTGCCAAGTATCGTTAAATTGTTCTTAAGAATCGAAGACTTCCATTACATTAAACAACCCTTGAAGTGTATCCTTTCTAATAAATCATCGAAATCGGTTAGCGTGATCTTGACTTATTCGCCCATTTGTCGCGCAGATGCTTAATGCAAATTTAAGACTTATACGGTTTTCTCAAGGATACTATCATTAGAACTGGACTAAAAAATAACGGGACCCTACGACAAGCACCGCCTTTCATATAAAAAAAGAATTATCACGATCGGTTCACCCAGTCAGAAGATATGAGGTAACAAACATAAAAAAACATACAGACGAATTGAAACCCTCCTCCTTTTTTTGAAGTCGGTTAAAAAGAAAGAACACTGCGTCTTAGAATATATTATTATTAATTTTGCGACATTTTATCAGGCCCCGTAACTTTAGATAGGATAGATTAGGTGCGTTCGTGGCGGCAACAGGACTAGGATCCAGCTGAAAATCAGCGCTGCGTGGTCTGGAGACTGTGTAGCATAAATGCCGAGCTGGGTCCATTTTCTAGGTTAAGCCAGACATCGCAGGATATTGTAAAATGTGCTAAAATATATTGTGAAGTGTGGCATAATGTATAAATAAAGATATTTTCTTTCTTTCTTCTTTCTAAAATTTTTACCTTCATAATATTTCAGCTATATTTGTTACTCACATTTCTAGCACACGTGAAGTTTATCCTATTCAATGTAAAAATTACTTAATAACAGAGCTACCTTCTACTTACAAAGCCGATAAAAAGAGCACACGATTTTAATGGGAAGGGATGCAAATATTTCTTTAGCCCCGCCTCGAGGGCCATATAATAACGCTGTTAGTATGCGAACCTCTCTGCTATAAACGCATCTTGCTTAATTAAAAAAATATTACATAAACACTGTGCCTGACCTCGCTGTACTCAGTTTCCTTATATTTAAATGTAATTACCTTTGCATAACAATACATAAAATTATATTGTAACCTTTAACGTCTCTATAATTAAATGTTTTTCATACGAGATCTCAAGTGATCTAATATATAAAATTTCCCTGTCACAATGTTAGTTACCGTACTCCTCCGAAACGGCTTTACCGATTTGTACCAAATTTTATATGGGTATTCAGTAGGTCTGAGAATCGGTTACTATCTATTTTTCGTACCCCTAAGTGATAAGGGTTGTTCACCCTTACATTTTTTTTTATTTTGGGACGAAATTATTTTTTTTTTTACTTTTTTGATACAGCGCACAAAAATACATACAACCCTAAATTTTGACCTTTCTATCACCAATCCCTATTTTTGAATAGCGATAATAGTAATTTTTTGGCACAACAACGTTTGCTGTATCAGCTAGTGTCTTTATAAATTGAAATTTGAATTGAATCGTTACTAAAGCTTCTTGAATCGAATATACAAATATCAGTTTTCATATAATATGTGGGGTTAGTTTCAATTACTCGTGTTTTACTTTTTTTATAAAACTCTAATAATGGGGTACTAATTATGTAAGGAAATTTATAGTAGGTGAGGTGTGTAATCTAAAATTTTAGCAAATTTAAAAAATTAAAAGTGCGTGCGTACAAAGTACACATGTCAGGAGCAAAACTTCGTTGGCAAACTAATTTTGGTCTTGTTTATATTTAAACAAATGTAAAACATTATATTTCCGATACTAAGAAGGAATTTAATTGTCATTAAAATATTAAAAGTGTCGACATATAATTCAAATAATTTAAAGATACGTGTTTTTGTCAATATAAGAAATTATTAATTTAATTTTGTCTTTGAATTTAAAATTCAGAAAAAGCATTTTATGAAATATTATTATTTTGTATTTTATTAAATGACGAGTGGCAAATTAAAATGCCACATGGTATTTGTAAATATTAAAACTACTTAACCTTCCAACAAATAAGCATAAAAAACGCTGCACACCTTTGTGACGCTAATCACGTCTTTCATCCGTAAAAATTTAACCCTCATGCGCCTAAAGTAGTTTCACTTCAAAAAAAAATTAACTAGCTTCTAAATTATGTCACTATAGAAAAATTATATGATAGTAACAATTGTGCAAATTAAAAGATAAACGACGTAATTAATCGACGTCCCCAATATAGTATTTATTGACATAAATAGAAAAAAGTGTATTCGTTCTAAGGAATATATTACATAACGATAGAATGCATTATAAAAAATAATTATAAAAAAGTGTAATATATACAAAATTAAATCACAAATTGTATACTTTACAATTGAAATTTATAACTTCAGTAAAATTATAACACTATTATACAATACAAAAACGAATTCATAAAAACATAAGTTATACTTTCCATAATTACAAATTATATTGACAATACGTTCTTAAGAATTAACATATGACACTACTGCATATTACAAATATTTATAAGAAATAGTTTTAATTACGAACACAAACTAAAAAAATGTTTCGCAGCAAGATTTTTAATATTATATAATCTGACTCATACTGAAAAAAAAGCAATCAATTTAAGGCATTCAAATTTTTTATTATAGATATTGTATTCCCCGTATAAGCCATTAGCATTATAGTTTAAGTTCAGCAAAAACCCATTAAAATAATTACGTCGGGCGTTGTGTCGCAAATAAATTAAAAATACAGTTTATTATCCACCTAAAGCTCTCTTCTACGCGCATTTTTACGGCACAAAATGTAATCCTTTTTTATGGCATCATAAAAATTTGGCATATGAAATGAGTTGGCTAATGTAATAGACCTTTGACTACTACTTTCATTATATTCATGTTACTTTGCAAACCAACCTTTACTTATAAATTATTACGACCCTACTTCGAATACCGATTCCATTGTTGCGTTAAATTTTAATGTCGTATTCGGTATACATTTTGCTCTGAGCGGACGGCAAATAATGTCAAGGTCAGAATCTCAAGACTCAAGTGGAAAAACAAACATAATAACACTATATTATATATACGTTTGATCAATATTTGTGTCCTTGACATTCATTTTTCGCTCGCATCCGAGCTATGAGTGGCATATTCTGGATCTCATTATTTTATATTCACCCACCTTGAACGCTGACACAATGTTAGATAGCACTTTTTCGTTAGCAAAGTGGCACAAACACCGCTCACTAAGGATGTGAAGTTGCTTCATTAGCGTTCACAGTCACAGGTAAAGACACTTAACGCGTAGTGTGCGTGGGACGTAAGGCTACGTAGTACGTAGCGCTTCGTAGCGTGCACGCGTAGCTAACGCGAGTGACTCGACTGGCCCCGCTGCCGACGCGGGCACGGATCGTGGTCCACAGTACAACCAAACAACTTACATAAAACACTACTTCATTATAAAAATATTTTTTGAAGTTAAACTTCTTATGGCACGGTAGGAAAAAAATTGTTTTGCGTTACGCTAGGTACCTAAGTATATTTATAAGTGTCTGTTTTATCTTTACTTAGAAAAATAATATTGATCTATATATCGACTAATTATATAAATCAAAATATCTTGTACCCGTAAATAATATTTTAGATTATGTTGATATATCACGAAAGTTGTAGATTAATATACGTATATATTAGTTTGAAATAATATTATATTATAAAATTTAATATAATAAGCTAGAGAAGCTTCACTTTCTCGATGTGTACACTTTGTTTTTCACGTTTGTATTATATTAAAAATATACTCATTTAAGTAAAATGTATTTATCATCATTTTCTGGGTGAGTGAGATTAACCTAAAACGCTCGGTTATATAACGCTTGCTCAGTCACATTAATTCACTCACAGACAGATACGGTCCATATATCTATCACCGAGAGCTCGTAAAAAATTTAAGAGAGTACTTAAGACATGATTATAATTATATACATTTGTAAATATTACTATACTTTACAAAAGTAGAAGTACATGTGTATCATAATTGAAATTATTTGGTGAGCATATGTCAGGTTCATGTTTTCGGTGAAAATTGATCAATCTGTACACGAGTTCAGATGATTTAACATTATACATACACGCTTGTTATTACGTAGTCTGATCAATTGATTTGCAACAAACCGACTGACACGAATGTAATACTATATATAATTAATACTTGGATATTAAATAATCATCGATGTTTTATCTCTTAATCTTGCTTGGTCTGTACGTTAAGGAGTCCTTTGAAGCGCATGCGCGCCGTGACGTCAGCGCGTCGCTCACAAAGACTGGATCTGCTCGACGTCGCTCACTCCCGCCGATCGGTGCAATCGCACAATTAAATAGGGCGAAATAAAATAACACCTTTATTGGGGCCAAAAAAAGTTGATAGAATAATAATCAAAAACTTTAAAATCAGAGGAGAACCTTTTACAATTTAAGAAAAATGTTGAAATCAACTAATGACATAATAACATTTTCTGAAGCCACAGCGTCATTTTTGTCGATTTTAATTAGCGTTTTTAACACAAGAAAAAAAGACACAGTAGAAACGATAATATTTTTATTAAATTTCTACTATCAGTGCACATACACGTCAAAAAAGACTATCACAGTAGTAGTACCCTTGACCTTTGCGTTAATACAATTTTAAGTTCAAGTTGACTTTAATTCCTTTTTTACATTACTTGTCCGTAAGAAATTGGAAATGTTATGAATCTTATTACAATTCCAAAGCCTCGCTGGCGTAATGTATTCCCGAAATTTAAAATATAATAAAAATCATTGAGTACATTATTTATTTCTAGCGCGCTACCATGTAAATAATTTATTATCAGTTACCGTCGAGTGAGTTCACAGTTAATTGCCAACCTAATTAAGCTGCTAAGCTGTAAAAAGACATATTTTTAAAGTAATTATTAATTAAACATGTGATTTCGACAAAACAACTTGATTTATTTATAAAAATGTATCAAAGTTAATCTGTTCTAGTGCAGCGAACCGAATGAAAATATTCTTGCTAAGGGAAAATATTGTTAAAAATATTTTGCCCTGAAAGAGACTTTTAGGAACATAATATTTACAAGCCAGATGCTAACCTGAAAATAACTAAGCGGGTTAATCTTTCATTAGCGGGGCAAAAACGGTGGAGTTTCGTCGGTAAAATAGTCCCTTTTTATAATAATGTTGTGCTGTAAAAATGTTCTGTAATCATCTTGTTGAGAGTTTATTTATGAAAGTAGAATAATTTAAGGACGCAACGGCCCCACTGACGCGTTTTGATGGACGATGTCGTTTATAAAATCTACTATAAATTAACTATAATAAAAATCATACTTTATAACACAGTAGATGGTTTTCTATTCCTACTATTATTTCACATACCTGCTAAACATATCTTATTAAAATCATTAATAAAATACTTTTTTTTAATATATAGTAAATGACACTTGATTTCGTTACACTTTTGTCAAATATTTGCAGTAATATTTATTGAAAGCTCATGTTAAAGCTTTCTTCCTATGAAATGAGTTAGAAAATTCCGGTAAATATAAAGCTTCTTAAGCTCATAACAATGAAAGATACATACATACTTTTTAGTAAATATTTTCGCAAATACGATTCATTTATTTATATACTCTATTGTACACCATACAATAGAACAGACAAAGGTACAAATAATGAAAAGCAAATGTAGAAAAAGGCGGTCTTATTGCTAATCAGCTATTTCTTTCAGACAACCTTATGGAGAGGGAAATTATGCGAAAGAAGGTGGGTGGTGCATAAATAAATCATACATACATTAAACAGAGAAGACATATAACAAAGTATACTTACATATTCATACTAACGAATACAATAATAAATATAGAATTTGTAATAATATCAAAATCGAAATATTCTTTATTCAAGTTCCGAAAGTTGATTCCGCTGAGAAGAAACCGGGCAAGAAACTCAACGATTACTCCTTTAAAGATAGTTTTTGTACGTTAGAATGTGTTTAACTTTCATGGGCAACTGGAATCAAGTCCATACACATTTGTCGCCTAAATAATCGTCAACATTATGTCTTTTGTAATAGGACATTTTTAATATCATCCATTTATACGACTTGGAACAGGAAATGAATAATTTTTAAATTTAAATCATAAAGTAGTAGGTAAGTAAGTAGCAGCCCATTAACTTCCCACTGTTGGGCACAGACATCCTCACTCCGAGGAGCGAGGGTTTTTAGAGCATAGACCAAAAACGCTGCTCCACTGCAGATTGGCATAACATTTGAAAAAAAAACAACATTTTCTGTTTAACGTATTTATATCAAATCAAATGATTTATTTGCTAAATACTCAATTAGTACAATAAACTTAAGTGTATGGATGCAAAAGCATTTTAAAGGAGATTCTTGTATAAGGAAAGTGTGAGATTGTAATAGGAATTTCAAAACAGAATAATTTCGTCCAATCTACACATATTACAGGCAAAATAAGTTGTAAGGGATTGGTAACAAAGGTTTGCCCGAGCAAAGTTTTCTCTGGGATCCCTTTTATTTGGGGTTGTCGTCACCCCAATAGTACTCAAAGTACAGGGGCACTACTCTACGGCACAAGTTAAGGACGAATAATAATAAAATGAATATTTTTTACGAATCGATTACACTCTAATATGCAATAGTAAAACATCTAAATTTAAAAGGTAAATAAATAATCACTATATAGTGCAATAATTATATTTTAGTGAGCTTTAGATTTAATAGAATAATTATTATAAAACATTGGTTAACCAATTATATTAAAATAATCAATAGTAGCGTTAACAAAAAGGAAATTCTTAACATTTTTTTTTCATACTAATATTATAGGGTTGAATGTTTGTCTATTTGAGTAAATGCATTAATCTCAAGAACTATATAAGTATTATTACCATTTGAAATAATTCAAATGGTAAAAATAGAAATAATGCAAGAACTTTGTATAACGAAGTCCATGATAAGTAAGTAGCAGCCTATTAACGTCCCTCTGCTGGGCACACGTCTCCACACTCCAGCATAGACCGACCACGCTGCTCCATTACGGGTTGGTAGGCATAGTGCACAAGAGCACTCTCTATTTCTTTACTCTTATAGTAGGATGTGACGGACCGAAGAGAGTTCAGGCGCATCGACGGCTTAACATGCTCTCCGAGGCACGGGGGTGGATCGCACCGCCAACTCCACTACTTCGGACAAATATTGAGAAAATCTCAATAGAAAACTCAATATCAAATTTTGAATTAGCCCGACCAGGACCTCATGTCTATAGCTGAATATACTAACTACTAGACCAATGAGGGATGATAGCATACGTCTTTTTCATGTGTTTCGTCTCTTTTGTGTGACGCAGACAAAATTACGCGAATGAGTTAGTCAATGAAAATATATGAAAATGTATCTGTTTGTAATTTTAAATTAACCGCTACACTAAATACTCATGACAGTATATGGTACTTAAATCAAGAAATTATTTTTTTAAATAATTGTCTATCTGTCAGTTGTTTATCGCGGCTAATGTCTGAAACGGCTAGACAGATTTCAACGAACTTTCACTGGAAGATTAATTTAGGCTACTTTTATTTGGAGTAAACGAAAGGCATTCTGTTTAAAAATACTTGAATTTCTTATTTAATACTATTATTACTATGATGGAAATAATAAAATAGAACATTTTTTTTATTACAGACCTGTTATTTGAAAATGTTAAAATATTTTTCATTCTATTACACAAGTGACTTTATGCCAACAAGCAAAAACACGTTTGTATCTAAAAAAAGAATAATCAATTTTTGTGCTATTTTTGGATTCAATAAATATGTCAAGCGAATAATACAGAAACCCTCGATCGAGCACCCTCGAAAAGGGTTAGGCATTGTCGACATTTCAACAGGTCGTAAACAATATGAAACTTAATCGCTTAAAGCGCTTTTACTTGAACCCCGTGAGATCAAGAATCATTACACAGAATGTAGATTGTGAGATAGTGACCCTTAAATACCGACCAGTTGCGTTGCCGATCACAATAGGACCAAGGAATCAATCTCACGCTGATGCCCAAGGCTTTATCTACATATATAAACCATAAAACATTTCTTTTTTAGAATTTGAAACCATTTAACCGATTTGCCTGAAACCGGTTTCATTTGAAAGGCAATAATGCAAAAATGGTTTAATACTACTCAAATAAATCTTTTATATAATAATAATCGATGATATCTAATATGGATGAGAAATTATAAGTGGAAAATTACCGTTTACGATTTCTAAATAGCATCGTATTATATGTTATTGTTATGGTGATAGCCACGTCCGAAGTCCACTCAGACAAATTAGAAAATACAATTTCGGTATCCACCCCTTGATTATGGGCAGGGAAATCTTCAAGATATCCGTCTTCTTGGGGGAAAGACCAGGAGAGGTCGGGTAATACCCAATAAAACCCCCTCGGTGGCTTTCCTCTGCACTCTCTGAACTTTCGCCTGGTGCCGACCTTGTACGATCTTTTCTTTTTTGGATTTCACAATGGATGGAGTATACTGGTCGGATAAAGCCCTGACTCTCTGCACATCAATGTCATCGGCCCTTTCTTCTCTATTCTTTGCAGTTACCCAACACTGATAGGCAGCCGCAAAGACCTCCGCTCGCACCTCCCAGGGGGGGATCACCTGCAAGAAGTGTTGCAACCGTCCAGGATACTGTACGGTATCCCCAAATTGCCCTGATCGCTATTACTCTAGATGCCCTGCGCAAGAGAGCTCTATTTTGAGCGGTCAGGGAATTTACCCACAAAGGTGCACCGAAACTTCTACACCGATTCTACTCTACTCTACTCATTAAAACTTGAGATCATCAAAACTATTTGCCATTGTCTTGAAATTTAGTAAAATCTTTCCTAAAAAAGACGTTCAATAAGTGCGGGTTTTTTAAAGTGACACCGCGAAGAACAGCAATTTTATTTTTAATATTTGTTAATCTCAACCACAAACCTCTCTCATATCCAAGCCAAGTTAAATTCTTAGATTGTAACTACTGTCAAATAAACCACTTTAGTTTTTTTTTCATATAAATCTAGGACACATTTTATAATCTATTAGAACAATACTTTAAATTTCATTTTAAAATACTTAAATAATAGTATTATTGTTTAACTAATTTAGTTGTCACTATGCAGAATGGATGGGAATATATGTGTTCTTTGAGATACTTAATTTAATATTACATTTATCTACATAAAACAAACTCAATTCGATTCTCATTATGTTACGTGATCATTTTATTCTTATACCTAGTTATAGATTGTCGTCGTGTCATGATGTCTCATTATTCAGTTAATAAAAAAATAAGAAATTAATATTATTCAAATTAATTGACATTTCTAGCAAGTGTTGCTCTTCAATGGTTATTATTTCTATGAAATTGCTTGTTATTGATCCAAACAGTAATTTTCGCCAACGCCTATACCTTTTGTACCCTCAGATTGGTAGCTATTAACGTAATGCCCAAGCAATAGCAAGATTCATTCACAACGTAATAATGTACGTCAAAGGTCAGTCACTGTTCGAAATGAACCCTGTGTAATGTGTCTTAACTGTTGCACCCTCTTAGTAAATCAAATCAAATCAAATCAAATCAAAATATCTTTATTCAAGTAGGCATATTACAGCACTTTTGAATCGTCAAATTATATTTTTTTTCCACACTCTGATTCTAATATACATCTGATGACGGTACTCAAGATCGGCTTAAAATCTAAAGTTACGAGGGTTCCTTCGCGCCCTGATCCGAGAAGAACCCACAACAAACTCAGTCGGGTTTTTTTTTTTACCATCATCATTACAATAACAAATTAGTTTACTATATTTTAATTAAAATTAGAGCAATTTGTTCACTCCCAAGCGTTTCTATCGTCTAGGTAATCTTGCAACTTATAATACGATTTTTCTATCAACTTTCTTTTAACAAAGACTTTGAATTTATTAATTGACATCTTTAGAACGTCTTGTGGGAGTTTATTATAGAAACGTATACAGTTACCCTTAAATGAGTTGTTAATCTTATGCAGCCTACTAGAATTTATAACAAGTTTGTTTTGGTTTCGTAAGTTATATGATGTACATTCACTCTTTTTATTAAAAGAGTCAATGTTTTTATGTACATACAACAAGTTTTCTAATATATATACGCAGTGAACTGTCATTATGTTAACTGCCTTGAATTTGTTTCTTAGCGACTCTCTTGGACCCATATTGTAAATCGCACGAACGGCCCTTTTCTGCAGCACAAATATTGCATCTATATCAGCAGCATTACCCCAAAGTAGAATACCGTATGACATAATGCTGTGAAAATAGCTGAAATATACCAGTCTGGCAGTATCAACATCTGTCAGACGACGAATTTTTTTAACAGCGTAAGCCGCGGAGCTGAGCCTATTCGATAGACCACTTATATGGGGCCCCCACTGTAATTTATTATCTAATGTTATACCTAAGAAAGCGGTACTATCTACAAGTACAAATCTTCTGTATCTACGAGAAATCTATATATATGAAACACAAGAAATGTTTCTACACTTGTTCGTTATAGACTTTGAAACCATCCAACCGATGTGCCAATTCAAACTGGTTTTATAAGGAAGGCAAATAATTTTAGACCATGATACTCTCACATCAAAAGATTTTCTAATCAATTTGCGATTAACTTGCCATCTTTCGTAATGTTGACGCTCACTAAGCACGAAATTCCTCTTATTCCCACGGGAACGGGAACTACGCGAGTGTTACAGTAGAGAACAGTTAATTTTACCTAAATATCACATATATTTTATTTTTTGCCGTTACTTAACAATAAACGTTAATATTGCACACATTTTAATAGATCAAAGTGAGAAAATATAAATTCAGGATGTGTTTTATAATGTAACGAAGACATTAAATCATAACAGAGAAACAGTTTTAAATTTGCATTTTACACGTAAATTTTCTTACAGTATATGTTTTGTCTTATCCCGGTCTTGCATTATTAACTCTAATATAGTTTTATGTATACCTTTTATTTATATAAATATAATATTGTATAACATATATATGTATTTATATTTATTGCATTATGTGGGTAATAGTGTTCAAATATTTGTATGTATGTTTCTGCTATTGCCCATCCTACATTTTACATACAACTTTTGAAACCGAAAGTTTGTCTGAATGAAATCGATATCTAGCGATAAGACAGCCTTTTGTACATTTGTTTTTATATTATTTGTAAGTTTCTCTTTATTTACATCTGTATTTTATTAAAGTGTAATAAAGTGTATAAATGAATATCGCCAATAACAAAAAAGCGCATAACATTCGACTATCACATAATAATATTTAAATCCATATCTCATTTTTATAGCCTCGTTTGTTAGTTGGGATAAGATAATATTATTATCAACAATAAACAATAACATATCGTAAAAAAACTTTAGCTATAATATTGAATGCATAGTTTAATTGAAAGATCTGTATTTGTTTCAATATTTTAAAAGGAAACTTTCGTAGTTTTTCGACACTTGTAAAAATTAATTATTTACGGGTAAATAACACGATTATAAGTGTTTTTTGACGACTTGTCGATATTTAAGACCCAATTGAATATAATCGGCTATAAAAACAAGCTCAAACTGGCTAAACTAACACAATTTTCTTAAGTACATGCAGTAAGAAGCTGTGATACAGAGGATTTTAGAATTTATAAACAACTATACGTTACCCTAAAAGCTTCCACTAAATACACCTTCAAACAAGTTTCATAATGTTTAACGTATCCACGAAGTCCTTCTAGTAACTTTGTGAGCGCTTCAAAGGGGATAACGCAGCTCTGAATAGTCAATCGCTATGTTCTGTAACATTCCAACCACAGAACGCCATATAACATTTAATATAAAGCCTCGGAAATGCGTATTCATCTGGTTTCTGTTACGAAGTTTAGTAATACTAAAACGAATGTGTTTCAAACATTTCAAACAGATCCTAATTAAAAAGGATCGCACGATGGCCTCAGTGGCGCAGTGCGAACATTCACTTTGTTAGCAAAAGTACCGGATTCGATACCCGGTATGACGAATTTAGGAAATTGCATTTTGAAGTAAAACTTCTTTAGGCGCATGAGTGTAAAATGATTAGCGTCACGAAAATGTGCTGAGTTATTTATGCTAATTCGATTGAAGGTTAGGTAGTTTTAATATTTACAAATAACATGTTACAATTTGCCACTCATCATTTAATAAATAAATAAATAAAGAACTTTATTCACCAAACATGCACAACAGGAACATTAATACCTGAAAGTAAATTATAGATAACAATAAGTAAAATAAAAAAGCTTAGTATGAAAATAACAACGCAAAGTCTATACTAAACTATAATAACTTGATATACTATTTATCATAAAATATAAAATATTTCATAAATTCCCTTTTCTAAATTATTAAAAATTTATTTAATAATTTCTAATATTGACAAAAATCATCTGGCATTTTTATTTACAATTCGTCATTTGAGATTTCAATAAATTATTATTTGTATTCATTTTCAACAATTTTAATATTTTAATGACAATTAAATTCCTTACATCTTTAAGTCTCGCAAATCTAAAGTTTTAGATTTACATAAATATAAACAATTACGACATGTATACTTTGTAGGCGCGCACTTATAATTTTTTTTAATTTGTCTGAGTCTAAGCTGGTTTGAGGCTTCGGCCGTGGCCAGTTACCACCCTACTAATAGCTCAATAACTAGAGCTTCCATACTCTATGGTAGATTTTTTGAGATTGTGTGCAAGCTTGGCAAAATTCACTTTAATGTGGTCCGTGTAAGTGGAATATTATAGTATAATATTTAGGACGATAGCTTCTCGTTCATAAAATGCTAGATAATCCTTCCAAATCCTATATAATATTACTAAAGGCTTGTAATTTCTCGAAACCGTAAAAATAAAATCAGCAATAAAGGTAAAAAAGGTAAGTAGCAGCCCATTAATGTCCCACTGCTGAGTACAGGCCTTTTTTTACGCTGGGAAAAGCTTTTATGCACTTACTTCAACTTAAATAAGTCAGGAATGTGGGATTCGGCCAGGGAGGAGACTTCGCAATACCCACTAAAACCCAGCGGAACCCTCTTCATTCGTAACCAGGGGTTCAGCTTGCGCATTCTTTCCTGGTGCCCCAGATGAGTTCAAGTGAGGATTCATCGAGGCGGGAGCAGGTGCGCAAACAAACACCGCCTGGTATCCCGCCAACTTCGGCGGTGAGAGGGAGCATTTACTGTAGTCTCCCTATGTCGCTCGTGGGCCTCCTTTAGCGAAATTAAAGTCTCGTAGAAGAAGGCCACTTTCGCCCAACATCTCTCACTTGACAGCATCGCGCCTACAATGCCCTCAAGCGAGAGTTTCCCACCGATCAGCGCCACCAAGCGGTGCCGCCACGGTTCCCATTCTGCGATTGCTGTCACAGTGCGATTTGCTGAGTTGATTGCTACACCACACTCGTGGCAAGCAGCGACTCCTCTTGGCCAATTGGGTGCAGGGACTTTCTAAAGCAGCCATGCCCGGTCAAAACCAGCACCAGTTTGTATGAAAAGGTCCCGTGCCCTCAATGAGCACAGGCCTCCTGTCTCATACGAGAGAGAGTTATTAGAGCATAGACCCACCACGCTGTTCCAATGCGGGTTGGCAGGAATAGTACACAAGTGCACTCACTATTTCTTCACTCTCATAGTACTATGTGACAGCAATCACAAAAGATTTGTTAAAATAATGAAAGTTTAGTTTTCTAAATATACCATAATAAAAAATAGTCTTGAGATTACTCGAAAGAACAGAGGCAACCCTAATTATATTCTCGACTTTAAAGATCCACTGCGCGGATTTAGGTCATTACTCGTTCATAAATCTTCCTTACTATGCAAAATGCATACTCGTAGCGCTGTTAAAACCGGAACTAGAAATTTTGGATAATTGAAAACAATCTACGTTTAACTTTAGTAAAAACAAAAAAAACGTATTTAAAATTTGACTGTGAGACAAATTTGACATAACGACTCAGTATACAATAATAAAATTATATACAAAAAAAGAACCGCCTTCAAAACAAACTGTTCCAAATTAATATGCTCTAAAAAGTAAAAAATAATTGCATATTCTTTTTTAAAGTTCTTCGTACTCTTATATTCCAAGTCGGCGTCAGCCAAGGTAAGTATCACACACGTCTAACTGGCAGCTCCGGCACTGCTCCTCACACCCATGGCAGTATATGTAGTTACAACCTATAGCTATATATAAATAGTTATTTTTTACGTTTTAGAGCATATTAATATATTTGGAACAGCTTGTTTTGAAAACGGTTCTTTTTTGTTAAGATTATTACTTATTTTTTGATTTTTAGTAAATCTGTAGTACACTAACAAATTTGAATATGTGTACACTTAAAAAACGTGTTGCTCATATCAGGCAACACCGATTAAATGAAACAACTTTTCAAAGTGAAATTTATAGTACCACCTCACCCGGGATCGAACCCGCATCCTTATACCTATATGGTATGGTACCTATATGGTAATTGAGCAAATCACTAATACCCAAAAGTTTCCCTCCCCTCCCCCCCAGACTGTACTACCACCGCTTCACACGTAATACACCTTATAATACTGCAACACAGCAACAAATGTAAGGTCATTGCCATTTGATTACAGACAGTTATATACTCAGCCATAAATCGCTCCCTTAGCCGTTGAGGAGTTCCATTGATCATCATAGTTGACCACGACAATCACTTGACCATACCGACGTTACGGTAGGTGACTCAAATATCCGGAGAGCTTATAAAAGATTCTGCCGAGTATCGTTAATTTGCTCCTAAGATTGGAAGAGTTCTGTTACTTTGTCAGGGATCCCATGATCAGAATCTAACCAAACCATCATCAAATAATTTTTGAAGTTTATCCTTTCCAATAAAAAAAGAATCATCGATATCGGTTGGCGTGATCTTGAGTTAATCGTCCTTTTGTCGCGCACATGCTTAAAGCAAATTTAACACTTATCCGGCTTTCTAAGGATGCCCTCATCAGAACTGCATTTACACGACAAGCACCACCTTTTATATAAAAAATAATTATCAAGATCGGTCCACCCAGTGGAAAGTTATGAGGTAGCAAACATAAAAAAAAATTACAGACGAATTGATAACCTTATAGAGTTATGTCTTTTAAAAAATTATTAATATGTAAGAAATTTTGACTATTATTTCTAGTGTACAGTAAAAGCTCAATCAAAGACTGATTTTTCACAATTTGCATATAGAAATTTTGCATATAACTTTTTAATTCTATCGTAACAAGGTGGTCGTGAAAACAAATCTTGAGTGTTCAATGTGGATGAACAATAGATGTCTACCAATGCCCCGCGGTTTCACCCGCGTAGATACTGATCTCGTGGCAATGGAAAGTGTAATAAGTCGGACTATAGATTTAGTTTTGTTAACATAAAAGTTTTATTTCACTTAGTTTTTAATTACTTTCTCTCAGATTATTAGATACACACTTATATTCATAATCTAATCAATATATAGATTTTACTTTACAACGAATGTATATGTAACTAATACACTTTAATTATATTCAAGGAATTTTTTAAATCAAAAATTCAAAATGCAGAACTTTTTTCTATAATATTAAAGAAGAGATTTATTTGTAGTACTTTATTGTCTCAGAAATTCCCTATATCGACATTTGACGCTCTGGAGTTCGACTCGGGATAAATTATATATATTTTTTTATATTAATTTTGAATCAGAATTTTGAATACAGACGTATGAATAATATGGTTTGAGTATTGTCGGCCCTTTTATTAACTTTCAAAATGTAAACCGGTAATTATAGTGGCATAACTACAGTACTTGGACATATAGTATCGTTTTAGTATTTTTTTGTAATACGTTCTATAATACTGTAGAACATTTTTTAGTTCTTTCATTAATAGTTTCCGTAGCACACGCGAAAATAGATTTTTTGTGACTTATTTTTTCACACCTTGCACATTTTTATTAGGGATTTCTATTTTTTTTTGAGAAAGTAATATGTTGCGTAGCGAAAATTCAGCTTTCTAATGGTAAGAAAATTTTTGTAATTGGTTCAGTAGTTTTTATGTGAAAATGTTACAAACATACACACTTACCTACAAAAACACAAATGTTTCCTCTTTATAATATTAGTTTAGATCAAACGTTCTTTTTTATAAGAATGGCCTAATTAACATTATTAGTATATTTTCTAATCATATAATATGCTCTCGCGGAGTCGTGATAAATAAACATATTTCAGTTTCCAAAACAATCGGACTTCCTGTAAAACTTTAATATTAGAGTACCTGCGCTTTCTCCTCCATATAAAAAAGTAAATGAAATAAGCAGCCAATTAACGTCCTATTGCTGGGCATAGACCACCTCACTCATTGGAGAGAGGATTTTTAGAACATAACCCCAGCAAGCTCTATTCCTTCACTCTCATCCGATATGACGGGAATTCGACACGACCGAAGAGAGATATCGTGCAGGACGGATGGCTTAACGTGCTCTCCGAGTTACATGGGTGGGTCACACCGCCAATTTCCCAACTTCGAGCAAATACTGAGAAAATTTTAATAGAAAACACAATATGGATTTTCAATCAGTCCGACCCGGGATTCGGACCTTGGACCTCATATCTGTAGTCAACCATGCTAATCACTAAACCCATGAAGCTGTCTCCTCCTTAAAAAGTAACAACTAATGAAATAAATAACTATAAAGGTGAAAATCAAAAGATATACGTGACATTTACTTCTAAATGTTGAACTATTTTTTATTGTTTCAAGAATAAGATTTTATCGTAAATACACAGTGTAAAATGATTTAATAATATTTTGGGCAGCGATGTAGGCAGATTGGACGAATGACCGCGTAACAAGCAAAACGGAACATATTGTGAACGATGAAGCAGCTGCTTCAGACGTCACAGGAACGTTTTAATCTTTAGTACAATGGATTGAAAATTTGTACGTGGGAGGATATCACGAAGATTTCTTTTCATAGTCCAGTTTAAAATTTATTTCGCATATTGAAATAAATCTATAAAATCGTTTTATTATCGGAGCCGCAAGCAGTAAAGTAAGCGTATTTAATAGTTTTTCGATACAATTTAAATTTCCCTCTTTTGAATAGATTTTTAGGTTAAAAATTAGTAGTTTAGATTAGATTTATTTTTTCAATCTTATAAAGTGTCAGTCAACATCAGTCTTAAATTTTTTTGTAGTCGGGGCCAAAATGTCTTCTGTTCTTTTCCGCTTCAGTCCTTTGGACTCTTTGCTGTCTATACTCAGTCTGCTGCATGCTGAGGCACGGGAAAGTCCATTTGTGGCTATAAGTTTCTGAAATAAAAAACAATCAAAATCAAAAATTTTAATCATTACATTCCATACTAGGGACTCGTCCCGGCTTCGCAGGGGTTTTTTTGTTTGTTACGTCATATCTCCCGACTGGATGGACCGATCTTGATGATTTTTTTTGGTGTGAAATGAAAGGTGGTACTCGTCATAGGGTCCCATTTATTTAAAATCCAGTTCTGATGATGAGAAAACCTGATAAGTGTTAAATTTGCATTAGGCATGTGCGCGACATATGGACGTGTAACTCAAGATCACGTTAACCGATTTCGATGATTCTTTCTTATTGGAAAAGGTATACTTCAAGGGTTGTTTTGTGATAGTTCGGTTAGATTTTGATGATGGATTCCATGATAAAGTGGCGGAACGCTTCAATTCTTAGGAGCAAATGAACGATACTTGGCAGAATCTTCTATAGGCCATCCAGATATTGGTGTTGCCTACCGTAACTTCGGCTAGTCGTAGTTAAATATGAAGATCAGTGGATCTCCTCAACGGCTTACAGTAAGGGTGCGTCTTATGGCAGAAAATATAAGTGTTTGTAATAAAATAGCAATGAGCTTACTTTTGTTGCTGCATTGTAACACGTTTACTTCAGATTCACTAAAAATAAAAAAATAAATAAAAAATTTAACAAAAAAAGAATCGCCTTCAAAACAGACTTACAAATATATTAATATGCTCTAAAAATTGAGAAATAATTGCGTATTCTTTTATCGTGTTCTTCGTATTCTTATATTCGGAGTCGGTGTCAGCCAAGGTATCTATATATACAAGCTATTGATGGGAGAGACGCGGGAGCTGCCAAGTGAACACACGGGGAACATCTACCTTGGCTGACACCGACTCCGAATATAAGAATACGAAGAACACTATAAAAGAATACCCAATTATTTCTTACTTTTTAGAGCATATTAATATAATTATAAGTCTGTTTCGAAGACGGTTGCTTTTTTGTTAAATTTTTAACTTATTAATAAATAAACTTAAAGTTTCACATCGTAATCAAATTAAATAATTTTGAAGAAAAGTCTCGATCATTATTTATTGATTATACAACAGCGTTTTAATAAATTATTAAATAAAATACTTAAAATAAAGTCAAATACGGATTACAAAAATTGTTATATAATATTTGAAATAACAGAATAGAGATTAAAAAGTCCGAATATAGAAACAATAAAATTAAAAGTGCGTGCATACAAAGTCAGAAGCAACACTTCTTTGGCCAACTAATTTTTAAGTCTTTATTTAATTGTCATTAAAATATTAAAACAAATAATTTATTGAAATCTGAAATCTTAATAAAAATGCCACATGTTTTTGTTTTTTAATTCAAGACAATTTATGAAATGTTTTTGTTTTATATTTTCTGAAAAATAGTATATTAAATTGTTAAATGAGGAGTGGAAAATTAAAATGCCACATGTTATTTGTAAATATTAAAACTACCTAACCTTCAAACCCATTAGCATAAAGAACGCTGCGTATCGTCGTAACACTAATCAGGGGTTTCATCCGTAAAAATGTTATCCTCATGCGGCTAGAGATGTTTCACTTCAAAAAAAACTGAGATATTCGCTAAGTACTTATGAAGAGTTAGTTGGTGTTATGTAGATTTGGGAATGAGTGAGTGTATTTGTGAGTTAGTTTGTATTTGTTAGTGAAATTAACAATTATTATACAATAACATATCATGACAAATTATTACTAAAATATGAAAATACAAGCATTTCGAAATCTCCCGATATTGGCCGTTACGTCGATTCATTCCGCGTACCATTCATTCGAAAAGCCACCATGAAACAGCCCCCAAAGACACTAACTTGCCTGAACCGCTGTTATTCGATTACAATTTGTTTCGGCGAGTGATTTATGGGGCTGGGTCGGTTACTTAGCCACTGCGGGCGGCACGAGTGCCATAGAAAAGATATTTGCTAAATCCATCAATATAAAGGCATATTCTCGTTTATATTATGTATGAATTGGCTCCTTAATAGCTTCGCGCGCAAAGACTCTTATTTAGATACGATTTTACGATCAGGCTTATTATGTGCGACAATTCAATAAAATATGAATACAGGCATTTTTATTATTGGACAAACAAAAAAGTTCGTGCAGTTCTCATTTACTTACATGAACTGTATATCGCAATCAAGATAATTTAGTGTGGTAATTTTTTGTACACTTAAAAGCTTTAAAAAATCATAAAGTAAACAAGCACGAATTATCGCATTTGACACGGCTATAAGTAAGTAAGTAGCAGCCCATTAACGTCTCACTGCTGGGCACAGGCCTCCTCACTCCGAGAAGCGGATTGGCAGGCATAGTACACTCTCTATTCCTTCACTCTTATAGTCCGATGTGACGGGAATCCGAAACGACTGGAGAGAGATCAGGCGCAAGACTGACGGCTTAATGTGCTCTCCGAGGATACGGGGGTGGATCACACCGTCTACTTTGCAACTTCGGGCAAATATCAGGAAAATCGTAATAGAAAACTCAATATTGATTTTTGAATTGGCCCAACCCAGACCTCGAACCCAGGACCTCATGTCTGTAGTCGAATATGCTAACCACTAGATCAATGAGGCAGTTGACACGGCTATACTTTACCAAAATTTTAACAGTTTTATATCTAACGCATTTAATAATACTTCTTAATACAGTTTCTTTCTTTAATTCTTTTAAATGTACAAGAAATACCCCACTACTTTATCTCGCTTGCGATATACAGTTCATATAAGTAAAGAATAAATGAAAAGTTTTTTGATTGCCTAATAAATGAAGAAAGATAATGGATAAACCATGCTGTTATTTTTAGGATTACTTAAGCGATAAAATCAACCTGAGAGTGAATTGCTCAAATATAAATAAAAAAAGGGAAAATGAAATGATTATAAAAAATAATATCCGACTGTGTTTTTTCTGGGTTTTCTGGGTTCAGAACGTCCTGTTCTGGAAAGGTACGCGATGGAACTCATAACGTTAAAGAACAACTTAAGATCTAACTTTAGTAGATGTTTAACAATTTTTTTTCGATGGGAAATGCGTTTATACACCCAGCTGACAGCTATACCTTCAGGCAGGGGTGTGGGAATCTCTCCAATACAAAATACACACCAAAAGCCTGCGGTACGATGGAGATATTCTGCTCTGGGACCCTGGACATCAGCAATCACAACCAACGCCTGGATTTCGACCCTTTCAGCCTTCGGAAAGAGGTGGCTTCTATCCCTCTCTGATGCTTCTATGACATGTCGTTTTTAACCGTAGAAGTAACCGTTCTCAATCTAGTTAACCTATTCTCAGCAAGGAGAGCTCACCAACACAGTGGAGTGAAGTGTATACTTTAGAATCGTCAATTCAAAAGTGCTGTAGAAGAATTTCTACTTCAGAATTTTCAGTTTCATTCGTATAGGATAATTTATCGTATACAATAGTTTCGCACAGATAACAGACACATAAAAGATAGACAAAGGGCAATGTTTAATCACGCCTTTAATATATTAACTTGAATCTATCTAATCAACGTAATTTTCACTAATTTCGTGACGTCCGACTTTTTTCAAAATTCACAAAAGTATCAAGAGGAGATGACGATACAATAATTAAATAATCTCGTGTTAATGTTTTGACCAACATCATCAGAAATAAGAAGAATTTATTTATGACTGGTTGCACATAGAAAGTGTCATTTCGTACACATAATAAAATTTTTACTATTAAAACATATATAAACTATTATTTCTTCCCAAAATGACTAATCTAATCTGAATGCTAAAATCCCAGCAGATACCTAACTTACTTCATATGTAACAAATTTGTCCAAAGTTTTTAATGACCATTGTAATATTAAAATAAATCCATATCAAGTTATACTCAAGTAATTATATTAGTTTTAGCCCTAAGACGTAACACTTACTTTACTTTTTCATATTGTTAATACGCTCCACAAACTCAATCTTTATTTAAAAGCGTTTCACTTTCTAAGACATTCACTCTAATGTTATTCATCTTACCCTCCACTCTCACTGCTATAATAAGCTCCTATTTCCTTTTAGCCTTGCAAAATACAACCGATACTTTTACACTGTCAAAGCAATTGAGCTCTGTAACGCCCTCGTTCGGCTCTCAGAATCAGTAGCGATGTTTCTAAAGAATATTACCTATCAATAGTCTGATCTGATATTGTATTGTATATTCATGCAGGTAAGTAAGTAGCAGCCCATTAACGTCCCACTGCTGGATAGAGGCCTCCTCACTCACACGAGAGAGGGTTTTAGACCATAGACCCACCACGCTGCTCCACTGCGGATTGCCAAGCATATGTACACGAGTGTACTCTCTATTCCTTCACTGTCATTGTCCGACGTGACGGCTATCTGACACGACCGGAGAGAGATCAGGTGCAGGACCGACGGCTTAACGTGCTCTCCAAGGCACGACTGTGGATCACATCGCCAATTTGTTTTCCCATCTTTGGGAAAATATTGAGAAAATCTTAATAGACAACTCAATATCGATTTCAAATTACACCGACCCGAGACTCGAACCCAAGACCTCATATCTGTTTTCGAACATGCTAACCACTAGACCAATGAGGCATTCATGTAGGTATTTTGTTATATTATTTATTTTTTAATGTGAATCTTATTTTTACATTCACTCAAATTATTTCGTCCATCTATGGCATGTCGTGTTACAGCCGTAGCAGGGGTGTAGTGAACTACTTCATTGTAGAGTGGTTATTATATTCAGCTACAGGTCCTGGAATGGAGTCCCGGGGCGGACGAATTTAAAAATTGATATTGAGATTTTCACAATATTTGCCTGAATTTGAGAAATTTGCGGTGTGCTCCATCCCCGTACCTCGGAGACAACCTTAAGGCGTCAGTCTAGCGCCTGATCTTTCGTCGGTCGTGTCGGATTGCCGTCACATCCCACTATGAAAGTGAAGGAATAGAAAGTGCACTTGTGCATTATATCTGCCAAGCCGCAATGGAGCAGCTTGGTTTGTTTATGCTCCAAAAACCCTTTCTCCTATGAAAAAGGAGGCATGTGCCTA
This sequence comes from Elymnias hypermnestra, assembly GCA_015832385.1. Lineage (NCBI taxonomy): Eukaryota > Metazoa > Arthropoda > Insecta > Lepidoptera > Nymphalidae > Elymnias > Elymnias hypermnestra. The sequence goes on from JACTOM010000023.1 coordinate 317,596, forward strand.
TTAGTGAGATGTTATTGAGCTGTAAGGTAAAGTATAGTAAATATTAATTAGGGGTGAGGTTAAAATCGCTCGAAAGAACAGCCAAGGCCAATGTAGCATCGTCCACGGCTCGCATCTGCATATACTTGGTAATTTTACACTAGTAAAACACAGCCGGTTTTACTTTACACATTGAAATAACGTTATCTTTTATTGGAGGTTAAACTTTTTACATATGATATTGCATAAATAAATTGCTTAAAGTCTACTTTCGATATATATACCCTAAGTATTTATTTTCTCTTTTTTTAGTTTATGATCTTGATATATATTATTCATCATGTATAGGCTTTGTAGCTCAATTTTACTGAGCTGCATACTTACATTGATAGTAAATTTAGTATTATATACAAAATAAATTTAATAGAAATGGCTTAAACCGTCTTTGTTTCTTTCAAAACTGTGTAGAAATGTGCTCAACGTTTTTTTAAGTTTATCGCATTTAGACAGACTAGTAGAAGGACTTTATTTTGTAATATGTAGTGTAATGACTATGCTACTATCATTCAACTTATTACTTACTGAAATATAAGAGATGTCAAGAAAATTATAAAACATACACTAAGATCTTTCTACAACAGCAATCCGGCACAAGGGTATCCATAAAATTATTTATTATATTAAATTTATTTCAACAGTATAGTGGTAAAATACAGTTATAAATAATTCATAGAGGGATCAAAGTTATGTGGTCAACAAAACATAATAAACTATAACTAAAACAAACATGCTACTGTATCATTTGCTGTTAAACTGGAAACGTATGAAGTTTGAAAGTTTTCAGCGTAACAGTATGCTAGCACAAGCTTTTGTATGATATAATTTTAAAGCATGAAAGGCAGAACGGGGGCACGTAGTTGTATTATTTGATATAATATTAAAACTTTTTCTTAAACGTACTACTTATTATATCTATGACATTTTTGTTATATTATGACGAAAAAAATCTCGCAAATCTGTTTAGAAGTTGTAACTTAACAAAGAGACTGGCAGACAGAGTTAGTTACACCTTTATGAAATTATTACACATTTATTATTACATACTTAGTTCACTAAAATGAGCTTTTTACAACACGTTTTCAACTTAAATTTTAACAAATTAATTTAATCAATTGAATGTGAATTCAACTGTTAAACGTTTGGAACATTTACGCAATAATGGCTACATCTCATTTCGTCTCCATTCCAATAAAAGGCCGTTAGACATCGTAACTTTCGAAGATTGCTAACGCTTAAAAATGTATAAGAATGACGTTTCATTTTTCGATACGAAACGTCATTCCCCTACATTTTAAGCGTTAGCTATTATCGAAAGTTACATTGTCTACGGGCCAAGTTGTTTAATTGTTAAAAGATTTATTGGTTCTTATATTAATTCTTAAATCGTTTAAACCACATTTGAATTAGGTATATTGCCACAAAAAAGGTAGCCCATGTCACGCGTTTCAGGCGTGAAAAAGTAATAACAGAGAGACGCTGACAGAAAGAGTTTCGCATTTAATACACTAATAGAGATTTATTTGTATTACATATTTAATTAACCTTCATTAATTTTATATACTTTTTTCTTGTTTACAGGCATGATTGACTAGTGTTAAGTTGCGTGGATTTTTTAATACGCGGTTTCGAATATTTTCAATTCAAATCAAATTAAAATATCTTTATTCAAATAGGCATATTACAGCACTTGTGAATCGTCAAATATTTTTTTTTCCATTCCACACTCTAATTCTAATGTACGTCTGATGATGATACTCAAGAACGACTTAAAATCTAAAGTTACGAGGGTTCCTTCGCGCCCTGATCCGAGAAGAGCCCACAACAAACTCAGTCGGGTATTCTGTTTTTTTTTTGTTACATATGTAATATCATATTAGTTTAATATATTTCAATTCAAATTAGAGCAATTCTTTCACTGCCCCGCCTTTCTATCGTCTAAGTAATCTTGCAACTTATAATACGATTTTTCTATCAAGTTTCTTTTAACAAAGACTTTGAACTTATTAATTGACATCTCTAAAACGTCTTGTGGGAGTTTATTATAGAAACATATACAGTTACCCTTAAATGAGTTATTAATAATTTTCAAGGCACCACTTCGTCTTTATAAAAAGTATCTGGCGTGCTCGGTTATTTATTTCATCACCATCGAGCTTTTCGGTGAAAGGAGACATTTTGAGAAAACGTGAATATTTTGAGAGTCACCCAGAAGTACATGTCGCCCGCCAACCCGCAATGAAGCAGCAAAATGGGTATATATTTTAAAACCTTTCCTATGAGTGAGGAGACCTGTACCCAGTGGTGGGATGTTAATATGCTGCTTTTTAATAGCTTACAGGTTAGCGTTTTACTGTGATCACACCTAATAGTAAGTGATGATACAGTCTGAGTCTGAGTACAATTTCCTAAATTCACTATATCGAATCCAGGATTGCTAGCAAAGCCGGTAGTCGCACCACTGCGCCTTCAAATTACTGCTGCTACTTAACTGGATATACTTTCCTGGTACACTCCAAAAATGAAAGTGAATTTAACTTTTAAATGTTTGAAACATTTACGCAATAATGTCTCGAGTTTTTGCCCTAAAGCAAAAATTCTCATTTCGTCTCCATTCTCATGAAGGCGTTTAATTGTTAAAAGACATTCCAGACGTAATTTCGGGATTGATGGCCGTCCTTTCTACGTTCAGTATAAATGAAGATGGGTGACTTTCCACGGGCATTTAAATTGTTTGTTAAATGATTCTTTAGGTTCTCAATTTTGTTTACAACATCGTCAAGTTTTAATTAAAGACAAGAGATTGTATACGGTTTTCTGTTTAAAGGTGTTTCACATGGATGTTATTATTTATAAAAGCATAAAATTAGATTAATAAAGCAGTATCGCTGATATAGAATTAAATGTCAAATATGTCTTCATAAATATTTCAAGTACGTCTTTTTCTATCTCATCACCAAAACGACTCGAACAATTTTTTTCTATATTTGGTAGTTCTGACAATAGGTCCTAAAGTAGTTTCAGCCTCCTATTTTTATCGCGACACTGCCAGTAGTCGTAATATCTAACTACTTACCTTCTTCGCTAGCAGACGCGAAGAAGGTAAGTAGTCTCGGATTTTTTGATTGCTGACAGATTAGCGCTTCACTGTTATCTCACCTGGTGGTAAGTGATGGAAGCGCGCTAATCTGGTAAGAGGCACTTTATCTCTTATGCTTTCTACACAGCATCGTACCGGGATACAAATCTCTTTGCTAGGCGGTACGTCTTTACTGGTAGGGTGATAACTAGCCATGGCTGAAGCTTCCCACTAGTCCAGACTCAGACAAATTAAAAGATGCAATTTCCTGAATTCGTCCTACCGGGGATGGAACCCGGGATCTCCGCTAACAAAACGAAAACTCGCACCACTGCGCCGACGAGGTCGCCAAAACAAAGAAATTTGTGTTTCAGTACGATGCTATGTAGATACAGGGTATATCGCCTCTTACCAGATTAGCGCACTTCCATCTTGTACTGTATCATCACTTACCATCAGGTGAGATCACAGTCAAGCGCTACACTGTCAGCAATAAAAAAAATGTATTCATGTTTACTCACCTTTTAAAACTTCCACAAATCATTCAAATCTTAATTATTATTATTTTTAAAACAGCATAGGCTGATACTGATGTTACCGCCGCATATTTATTTATTATAGTTATTCTCTATATATTTCTTATTTACTTCATTTATCTATTAAATATATTTATATTATAGAATATAGATGGTCGCCGCTGAAAACCAGCGTTGGGCGAAAGTCCAACATTAGTAGCCGAGCGGTGCTTCCATGTAGGAGTCACATTTAGTTATAATATAACCTACCGGTTATTCTATCTTGTTAAGTTACTGTTTTAAATATTGTGTAATAATCTAGCTAAGTGTAACTCAACGAATAAAAGGTTTTTTAATTTTTTTTTTATTTGCCAAATCATTCCAACCGTTCTCGAATTTTGACGAGACTAATGAACAACAATTGATTTTTATATATATATAGATCAGACAGTCTAATTCATTTGCCTTTGATGTTCAAAGTAAAACGTCACTTTTGAGAAATTCATTGTACTTCCTATGTTACGCTTCAAATCATTAACAACATTAATATTGTTCGTCTCAGATGTTTATCCGCTTCGCGAGACGTATTTAGCGCTCAACGCTCTACAGCTAAAATCATTAGTTTCCTAAAGACTGAGGTAATCCAGTTGTAGTTGGCTCTAAGTCTCGCCATAAGACAGACTTGTCTGTACCTATACTACATTTATTTATTTTTAAGGAATGTTTACAATACACATTGACATAATATTGATACTGCATCAATTTCGTAAACGGACATAGAAATTCGTAATAGTACAATTAATATTTAATTATTTTATTTGCTGAGTGGAGAGTGGAAGTTGTAACCCCAACGTAGCATTAAAAAGTAATTTAAGTAGCAGTCCATTAACGTTTCACTGCTAGGCCCAGGCCCCCTTAATCATATGAGAGAGGGTTTTTATAGCATAGACCCACTACGCTGCTCCATTGCAGATTGGCAGGCATAGTACACAAGTGTACTCTCTATTCCTTCAATCTCATAGTCACTCATCTGACGGGAATCCAACGCGACCCCCGAGAGATAGGGCGCAGGACCGACGGCTTAACGTGCTCTCCGAGACACGGGGCGGAGCACACCGCCAACTACCCAACTTCGGGCAAATATTGAGAAAATCTTAATAGAAACCTCACTGTCGATTTTTGAATTGGCCCGACCCGGGACTCGAACCCAAGTACTCTTGTCTGTAGTCGAACATGCTAACCACTAGACCAATGAAGCAGACCGTAACAATATTATGTTTATATTAGTATTTCTATAAAGTGGTGATATTTCAAACCTGACAGAGGTTAGTACGTTAAAAATGAAAAGAAAACATGGGTAAAAGTTTTGGAGTTTTTGTAAATTAGGGTAAAGTGTTACGGTCAAATTTAATAGTCTATGTAATTAGTATAGACTTATGAAAATGTACAAGTATACGTATATTTAAGGTATAGATGTTTTATTTTTACAATAACTCTTATTCAACCAGATATACAGGTATATCAGGTTGAAATTAGCAATAGTTTACAAATACAGTTTCTTTTTGAAATATTAATTCATTAATTAGATGCATTTTGTACAGCGCTACTTACTGAGAACTCGTGTAAAAGGTGTTTTTTTCTATATATATATATATATATATGTCGGAGGGCAGATATCTGTGGAACGCTGGCGCCATCTATCGGCGTCGACAGAGTCAATGGTGGCAGTCCGGCGGGAGTCACTCGACAGTTGTCGAGTAGCGCTCGATCGGAACAGTCAACTGTTGAAACTGTCGCGTTCCTAGCTATTAGTGTTAATGAGTTTGTGTAAATTGATATCGGGAACATTAAGTGATTGAACATTATAAACCGAGTTAATTAATACAGTGTTTGATTGCACCAACAATACCCATGAACGCCCACAGAATAA